>PVJC01020146.1:0-29476 GCA_004026665.1 Murina feae
CCTTAATGCACAGCCCCAAGTTACATGCAGCAGCCTACTGTTCAAGCACAAGGTCAGGAGCCTTTGAATGCTTCCATGTAGGCATCTGCCTCTCCCTAAGAACAAAAGCAAACGTTGAGTGAATGGCTGTATCCTTTACACCAGGCCATGCACCCTACTCTTGCCGGAAAAATCACAGGCACTCAGTTGGAGATCAATAATTCTGAACTTCAAGTGCTCATGTCTGTAGAGTCTCTCTGTTCAAAAGCTGACGAAACTATTGCTGTAGTAGGTGCCCACCAAGAGGCTTCCCCGAAGCAGTCAGTAGGGCCACTGGGATATCAATTATTTAAAGCTGACCAGGAACCACGAAAAAAAACTCGTGCTTCACCAAAGAAAAATATATCTGAACATTGAAAAACTTAAATATTACGGGGGGAAAAACATTGCAAAATATAAAATAAGAAAAGGAAAGGAGACTTTGAACCTTATGTACTGAGCAAATGCCAGGTCTAGCAAACATAATGCTGGTTCTAGATTATTTATTGATTTAAAACCCCCACAAGAATAGTAAAATATAAAACAAACTGATGTTTCATAGACCACAGGAAAAAAATTTTTCAGCAAAGTACAAAAATGTAAAGCGTTCCTTTCTTTAATTTTGTAATTCTTTGCTGTGGAATAGCTCAGAATGTCACTTCTGTTGTAAATAACAGAGTTGATCACTGAGCAAGGAAACATAATTTGGATTATAAAATTCTTGCTTTCATAAAAATTCCTTAAAAATGGAAATAAACCTTAGAACAATCTTAGGTCTACAGTAATACTGAGCAGAAAGCACAGAGAGCTCTCACCTCCCTCCTGTCCCCACTCATGCCTAGCCTCCTTTGTTATCAGCACCCACCATCAGAGTGGTTATTGTTATACGTGAGGAACCTACTCTGACCCATTATAATCACCCAAAGTCCATTGTTTACGTAAGGGTTCACACTTGGTGTTCTATATTCTATGTGTTTGGACAAATGTCTCATGACAACTATCCATTGTAGTATCATACAAAGTAATTTCACTGCCTTAAAAATCCTCTGTGCTCCACCTATTCATCTGTCCACATACATATTTAATGAAAACACACACATGTAGCAGACATTTGTATGTGGATAAAGTAATACCACATAATAGAATTTTTGTAAGCAGCTAAAGTTAATATTTCTTTCAACATATCAAGGAGTTAGCAGTTAAAATTTCTTAGTCTTCCATTACATCTGCACTCTTTTTAGTCAGTTAATGCAGGTTAAGTCAGACAGTACAGAATTCTAATTCCAAACAAGCAATTTTAAATGCCCTTGGAAGCATTGTTGTATTTTGCCTTCTAGAATTTGGTGAGTAATACAAGACCTTTTTCTTTACTTTCTAAAGTCAAGATATTTCTCATTTAAAAGTTAATTAAGTTACTCACAAATTAACAGAATTATAATTCTGCCCATGTTCTTTATAAGGTAGTTTTAATATCTCAAGTTATGCAGAATAAAATTCATTAATGCCTCTGGCATTTTGATGTAGGGAAAAGCTTACTGCAGACCAATATCCTCTGGTTCAGGAAGAATGTGAAAGCAAACAAAGAGAGGCACTGCAGTTAATTTGGCGTTCTTATGGTTTTACCAGAGAGGTGCTGATTTCCGTTACTGCTTTTACCGTGTATCTTAGAGGACATAGAAGGCCTTAGTTCTCCTGATGATTAGACAACGTATGCCTTGCTAAGTACGACTCTAACCTTAGGGTCTTTTAGTTTTCTTTATTCATCTTAAAGATCAATCTGGAAAGGAAGATACCAGCCAGGGTTTCTCAGCTGACATTTTGGATGTAAGAATTCCCTGTCGTGATGGGCTGTCCTGAGCACTGTTGGATGTTTCACAGCATCCCTGGCTTCTGCCCACTACCTTCCAGTGTTCTCTCTCTACCCCAGCAAGACAACCCAAAACGCCTCGAGGCATTGTCAACGTCGGGGCGAGCGGGGTGGCTACAGAACTGCTCTCAGTTAAGAACCACTGTTCTAAAGGGAACAAATTAGCTCCCTTTAGAGAAAATGTGGCTGGGAAAGACATGTTCATAGCAGCATGGTGGAAGAGCAGAAATGGGAGAGTATTAACAGGAGTAACAGAACAAAACAATAACTAATACATGCAGTGCTTACTAGGTGCTTGGCATTGCTGCCTGCCTTTTACCTGCATTAAGTTACCTAACACGCTCAACACCTTATCAGTTAGGTAATATTATCTGCATAGACAATCGAGGAAACTGAGGAATAAAAATTTAATTTCCGATGTCATACAATTAGTAAGTGGTTTCCACCCTAAAAAGCGTATTTCCAGCATAAGAGCTTGTTTTTGTTGGTTAGTTTTCAATATACCTTTTATTTAGGCTAGTTTTATATTTAGAAAAAAGTTTCAGTGATAATTTCAAAAGTTTCCATATGCCTTATATCCCGTACTTACTAATGTTCCCCCTATTTTACATTAGTACAGTATGTTTGTGCTAAAAAAAAGCAAAACAACAAAATAAATAATATACTATGATGAATGAAAATTCGTACTTTATTATTATTATTATTATTATTATTATTATTATTAGTTTTACCTAATGTCCTTTTTCTCTTCCAGTCTCTTCAGCATTACACAAAGTCATCATATCTTCTTGCTTTAGGCTCTTCTAGACTATGACAATTTCTTGGACTTTCCTTGTTTTTGTGACCTTTAATAAGCAAGGAGTTAAGGACAATTGTAGTTATGTTTCAGTTTCTTTGAACTGCATTATTTCAGTATGGCACATTTTCACAAAATTTTCACTATACACAAATTGCTACATTTTTAATATAAGCAATAATGTGCTCACATTACTTAATTTAGTCTTTATAACCAAAAAATTACATGATGGAGGAAGACCAGGTAACTACTGCTGCCTTATGAAAAAGGCAGCTTAGATTATACAAACTAACTGAAGAGATGGATAGCTGAGCTGGTTTATATTAGCCCTCACCCATCCACAGTCCATGGAGATGTCAACAACCCAGTGGTTTTGGCATCTGAGCAGATGGTTTAATTGATTATGGAGTTTCCTTTCTTCACTTGTTGCCTCACCCATTTTTTCCACCTTTTTACCGTTTTCCCCTCTTTGTAATAGAACCAGGCATAGCCACAGCTTTTAATTTGGCCCAAGTGAATGAGAGGAAATGTTGTGTATCATTTCTGGGCTCTCAAAAAAAGTGTGATTTGTTTCCTCTCTCCTGCCTTGGTGATTTCGGAAGCATATGTCCAAATGGAGCCTCCTTCAGCCTGGGGCCTTTTGAAACTAAGTGGAGAGCCCCCCTCAACACATTCGGCATGGTAAGTGAGCAAGAAATAAATGTTAATTCACATACGCCACTCAGATTTTAGAGTTGCTCATGAGCACACTGTAACCTAGACTACTCTGAACCATGTTTCCAGATATATTCACATAAACCACCTAATTTGTCTCTCACTTCTATTTCCCCTTCCCAAGCAGACTGTAGCCTCTCAGAAAATAGGAATTGTATCATTTCCCTGTTGGTGCTTCTGTAGTGTCCAGTGTAGAGCTTAACACTTTGTACATAACTTTATTATTATGAACATTATTACTATTAAATGGAATGGCCTTGATAGCTGAGTGTCTATGTTCTGGGTAGACTAGAGTGATTCTATAGGTGAATGCCAAAAATAGTAATGAAAAGTTAGGGGTAGTAAAAACCTTGTCAGAAGAACAAAGGGATCAATTCGAAGGGAATTATTTTGTTTGAGTGGAGATTTAGTACTTTGGGAGAATTGATTATATTTGTAAATTCAGAATTATCCCAGGAAGTAATTCAACCCCAATGGAAGAGTTTCAGATGCACTTGAAGGTGGGAATGTTTAAACTAGAGCACATGAGCTGGTGACAAGGATTTTGAAATGGATACATTTAGACAAAGTAAGAAGAGATTCTACACACACACACACACACACACACTCTCTCTCTCTCTCTCTCTCTCTCTCTCTCTCTCTCCATCATTATTATGTAAATAACTAGGAAATTTCATATCTAAACTACATCATAGCAATAGTTGCTTTGAAGAGTTCACCTACTGATAGCTCTGGGCAAAGTGTAATTGCTTCAAATTAGTTCAAATTGTATTTGAAAAAGTCTCAATGGCAACTTAAATGTTTTGCTCAAGAAATATTTTGTATTGAACATAGTTTCCCATTTGCCTTCAGGGAAATGTTTGACATTGAAAAGCTGAATACATAAATTTATTCATTCCTATTTATGGCTAGAATCTTCAAGCTCCCAAGGAATATATAAAAGGACAATAGCTGACCATGGAACCAAAGAATGATGCTTATTCTAATGCAATCTATCCAGAATATCAGAATCTTCCAAAATTAATAAGGTCATCTCTGGAGTACTTCTGAATATATGGCAGGATACTTTGGCTTAACGTCAAGATTCTAAAATAAAACAGTAAAATTAATTTAGTTCAAAAGCAAACATTTGAATTCAAAGTTCAAATGGAGGCCACGGTTCTTGATACTGAGTACTCAGGAATGGATAACGCATGGTATTATCTTTGAGTAACTCAAAATCAGGCAGAGAACAGAAAGACCACAGTGTGATACACGCTACAGAGGAGGTGGGTGTTCAGTGCTAGGAAGATGGAAATGTGGGAGCAAAGATGTGTGGTTATAAGGCAGGACAGGAAGAGGATGAAACAAATACAATAGTAAGATTGTGTGCTATCAGTTCATTGCCCAACAATTTAATGTGCAACTCTTAGTATCTGATTATACTGGTAACAAAAATCAATAACCCAAACATTGTGGAATGGGAAAATAAAATACTAAAAAGTATTGTTGTTATAGTGCAGTCTTCTAAAACGAGAATACAGTCTTGAGATGTCTAAGACCAAAATGAGTTCATAAGCTTTCAGGGATCTTATAAATTAGATCACATTGCATATTTGCCAACAAGAAGAAACATAAATAAGATATGCAATAGAAGACTGGCGGCTATTTGGAGAAAAAAAGTTGGGTTGGAATTTGTTTTTCTAGAGCAAACAGTCTCCCAATGTCTCCTCAGTGCATCAAGATTAAAGAGATGCCCGGCAGCATGGCTCAGTGGTTGAGTGTTGACCTATGAACCAGGAGGTCACGGTTCGATTCCTCATCAGGGCATATGCCCAGGTTTTGGGCTCAATCCCCAGAAGGGGATATACAGGAGGCAACCAATCAATGATTCTTTCTCATTACTGATGTTTCTACCCTCTCTCCCTTTCCTTTCCTCTCTGAAATTGATTTAAAAAAAAGAATGAAGAGATGCTCAGAATTGATTTTAAAAAAAGAATGAAGAGAGTGTGCTCAGTGGTTAGAGTGTTAGCCTATGCACCAAAGGGTCTTGAGTTTGATTTCCACCCAGCCAGCCGCGGAAGGCAACCAATCTCTCTCCCTCTCTCTCTCTCTCTCTCTCTCTCTCTCTCTCTCTCTCTCTCTCTCTTCCTCCCTCTCTCTCTCTTTCTCTCTTTTCTTCCTTCCTCCTTCTCACTCTCTCTGAAAATCAATGGAAAGAAAATATCCTTCAGTGAGGATTAACAAAACAAAACAAAATAGATTACAGAGATAAGCTATGCACTTATCACTAAACTTTTTAGTTATGCAATTCAAATAGTAGGTAGAAATAATTAGCAAAATATGAACAGAAGATGAGAACAGTATGTTGCGGCCAAAGAATTTGGAAATGAAAAAAATTAATTTTTCTTTAAGAGATAAAATATGCATAAAGGGTGAGATGAGATAATGAACACTATCAAAAGAGAAAAATGGTTTTTATCCTTAAGAGCCATTGACTGGATAAAAGGTACATGAACAAATGTAAGTGGAAGGGTAGGATGAGGAGACAATTGCTAACCAAAAATAATCCAGGGAGCAAGCAAAATGTTCAAGTGAATTGTGCATTTCTGGCCCCATCATCAAGAGTGAGGCATGAAGAGATAGATGCCAGTAAGTATTCAAAATATACAAGAATAAAAATTGTACAGTGACCCTCTTTATTTCTTGTTCCAGGCTTACCAACAATGCTTCTTTGAATCTGACTTCACATGAGTGATCTTTAAAGAGAATCTCAGTCAAGTCCCTGTAAGACATCTGTATTTTCTGATAGCCAAACTTCTTATGGTAAAGCAACATGAAATATTTTTAAAACTTTCAGGAATAGTTTTGTATATCACATGTAATGCTTACTTCAAGGTAGGTACTGTTCAATGATAAGCATGTAGCAAGACTTGCAACATGCTTATTTAAAAACTAGAGGCCCAGTGCATAAAATTTGTACACTCAGGAGGGTCCCTTAGCCCAGCCTGTACCCTCTCGCAGTCCAGGACCCCTTGGGGGATGTCTGCCTGCTGGCAGTCAGACATCCCTCTCACAGTCCGGGGCTCTCACAGTCTGGGACCCCTCACTCCTTACCATCCACCTGCAGTGGAGGTGGAAGAGACTCCTGCCACTGCCACTGCACTCACCAGCTGCACTAACAGTGCTTGTATTGAGCATCTGCCCCCCCGTGGTCAGTGCATGTCAGAGCATTCAGTTGATTTGCATATTATCCTCTCTAATAAAAGAGTAATATGTAAATTAGGCATCACTCCATCACAAAGATGGCCGTCCCCATAGTCACAGGATGCTGGCGCCCAGTCTGGCTCAGCCCTGCCACTGAAGTGGTCAGGCCTGCTAGCCAAGTGGTTGTAGGGGAGGCAGGAGGTCCTTGGAGAGGAACAGGTGATCAGAGAGGGGTAGGGGTCCCCTGCCCAGGCCAGAGGCCTTTGCCAGAGGCCTCAGGCATGGGCAAGGGTGGGGCTGATGATGGGAGGGGGCAGGGCAGAGTTGGTGATTGCAGGGGTATGAGGGTGCCCTACCCAGGCATAAGGCCTGGGCCAGAGGACTCAGGCCAGGGCAGGGGCAAGGCTGGAGATCACAGGGGCCTAGGCTCCACAGAGCCAGCAATCGGAGGAGCGGGGGTGGAATCTGCGATCACAGGGGTCTGGGCACCAGTGGGGCCAGCAAAGCAGGGGTCTGGAGGTCCCCTGCCCAGGCCTGTAGCCTTGGCCAGAGGGTGCAGTGGGGCAGGGGTGGAGCCCACAATCTCAGCGCCTGGGCAGGGGTGGACCCTGCAGTCACAGGGGTTTGGGCAAGGATGGAGTTGGCAATGCAAGGGTCTGGGAGTCCCCTGCCCAGGCCTGTAGCCTTGGCCAGAGGCTGTAGTGGGGCAGGGATAGAGCCCGAGATCGGAGGGGCCTGGGGGTCCCCTGCCCAGGCCTGCAGCCTCAGCCAGAGGTTACAGGCCTGGGCAGAGAGTGGAGGGGCAAGGGTGGAGCTGGTGATTAGAGTGAACTACAGAGGAAACACCTTTTCTTACCGCTCATTGGCTAAGCTCCCTGTAGGACACTGGTAATATTCTTAGTAACTTGGGTAATAAGAATCCAAAAAGGCGATCTACAGTTTTTCCACCACACTACTAGAGAAAAAAAAAATGAAGGTCCACTGTTGGAGGGCTAAGAAATGTCATATCCTGCCCTAGCCTGTTTGGCTCAGTGCATAATGCCTCAGCCTGCCAGGGTATGTGTTCAATTCTGACCAAGGGCATGTACCTAGGTTGCAGGCTCCTCCCTGGCCAGGGCCCAGGTCAGGGCATATGCAGGAGGTAACCAATCAAAGTGTTCCTCTCACTTTGATGTTTCTCTCTATTTTTCCTTTCTCTTCCACATTCTCTAAAAATCAATGGAACATATCCTCAGGTGAGGATAAAAAAAAGAAAAAAAGAAATGTCATATCCTATGAAAGACACATCTTGAAAATGCCTAAAGAAAGCTGTCATTTTTTCATGGTGAAGAGACTGGAGTCTGTGTTGATGAAAACACCTTGGTGGCTGTGGTGACTGGCAGTGGCTGCAGCAGCGGGGTGATGGAGCTGGTGGCTTCCCCTGATTAGCCTGGTTGCCTCCTACAAAGGGAGGCCAGACTTCGCCTTAGGCCTACTCCCCAAGGGGAGCTGAGAGCGAGTCTAAGTCATCAGTAGGACACCCCCTGAGGGCTCCCAATATGTGAGAGGGGGCAGGCTGGGCTGAGGAACGCCCCCCCCTCCCAGTGCACAAATTTTGTGCAACGGGTCCCTAATCTAATCTAATAAAAGAGTAATATGCAAATTGGCCTTCACTCTGTTACACCTAAGCCACGCCCACCAGACAAGCCATGCCCACCAGCCAATCAGAGCAGCTGTATGCAAATTAACCCAGCCAAGATGGTGGCTGGCAGCCATGGAACTAGAGAAAACAGGAGGCTTTTATTGCACCAGTGATGGAGGAAACTGCCTGCCTAGGCCAGCTGGGCCTCTGCTCAAGACAACAAAGTTTCAATTATAGAAGATAAATAAACCCCAGAAACCTGATTCCAGCCAGCCTTGCTGGGATCTTGGGTCAATGGGAGCTGTGGGCAGCCTGAAAACAGCCCTTAGCCCCTCACCCTGGCTGGCCACACCCCCATGGGGTGTGGGTTCCCACTGGGGGCCTTGGCCAGCCTGTAAACAGCCATCAGATCCTCACCCAGGCTAGCCAGGCATACCAGGAGGTGGACATCCCCAATGGGTCCCAGACTGCGAGAGAGCACAGGCCAGACTGAGGGACCCCCCTGAGTGCACAAATTTTTGTGCACCAGGACCCTAGTCTTATATAATAAAGCAGTAATATGCAAATTGGCCCTTGCACAAGGGGCTGCCCCATGTGGTCAAAGATGGCCACCCCCATGTAGTTACAATGGCCAGCAGAGGAGGGCAGTTAGGGGTGACTAGGCTGGCAGGGGAGGGCAGTTAGGGGTGACCAGGCTAGCAAGGGAGGGCAGTTAGGGGTGACAAGCCCTGCAGGAGAGGGCAGTTGGGGGCAATCAGGCCAGTAGGGGAGCAGTTAGGCATTGGTCAGACTGGCAGGGGAGTGGTTAGGGGGTGATCAGACTGGCAGGCAGAAGCAGTTAGGGGCAATCAGGCAGGCAAGCAGGAAAGCGATTGGGAGCAAACAGTCCCAGATTGTGATAGGGATGTTCAACTGTCAGTTTAGGCCCGATCCCACAGGGCAGTTGGACATCCCCTGAGGGGTCCCAGATTGGAGAGGGTGCAGGCTGGGATGAGGGACACCCCCACCAGTGCACGAATTTCATGTACTGGGCCTCTAGTATAGAATAATAAAATCTCTCTGGTATTTGGACAAAAACCACAAAAATGGCAAATTGACAGCTACCTCCAAGAAACTGCAACCCATTTTGCTATCCCTTGTGTTAACTGAAAGGACAAGAAGAAAATGTTCTAGTAGTAAAGAAGCACTTTATTTCAGATAGTAAACAGGCCATAAAAAGCTATTGATCCCTACTTTGATGCCTATCCCAGAAGTGGGTTTTGAAAAGTAAACATGTTAAGAGTCCTGGAACTCCTCTCAATATCCCATTAGACCTGTATTCAAGGTTTATTTCAAGCTCTGATGTACAAATAAAAGGTTTGGGTCCTCTGATCACAGACAGAATAAAAACGGGAGTTGTAGCAAGAGCTCCCTACCGCTGAGCAGGTGGAGCGCCTGCAGTTTCTTCATTCTCCCTGCAGTCAGCCCTGCCCTTAGTAGCTCCCCAGCCTATTGTGCATCTGATACAAAACCTGGACTGTACTCCAGTGGGACCATTGTTGTTTTCTTCTGAACTAAAGCCTTTGAAAATAGCTTTCATCAGAGAAGCCGCTTTGTCTAAGTGAAATTAGAAATGTCCTGAGAAGCATACGGTGGAGTGGGAAGTTTAGACAGGGTGCTCTATTTCTGCTTTGTAGGCCCAGAGACAGCTGGAGTTACGGAGCACAGTGGTGTCAGGAGGCCTGAATGTGCCTGATGCGGTCACCCTCCCTTTGGGATTGCCATCCCTCTCCTCCGTCTCTAGTCGGATGGTAACATACAACAATGCTCATTTTGCTTTATTTGGGTAGATCAAAAAGTGAACACTATGCAACTAACAGCATAAAATAATGAAGGATTTGAAATAATTTGAAAGCTCTAAATTCTAGACAATTAAGATCTAGAAAGTTAAAAATTTGTTAGTAATGAATGGAGGGTTGCCCAGCGGATTACAGCTTCAGAGCTGGGAGGGCCCCTTGAAAGCTTCTTAGTTCAAAGTTCTCATTCAGCAGGTGAGGAAATGGACCTTCAGTAGCTGACACTTGAAAGAGAAGTTAAGGAAAAAGAAAGTTAATTATTTGTTATTTTAAATCCGGTCCAGACACACAGAAGCGTGGAACACGCTGTCCAATCTCAGAGGAAAGTCGGGGGGCTAGTGGGAAGAGATCAACCAAAGAACTTGTGTACAGATACGCATAACCCATGGACACAGACCATAGAGTGGTGAAGGCCTGGGGCAGAGGGGTGAGTGTGGACTAGCAGAAATCAATGGGGGAAATAAGGGGATATAGGTAACACTTAAAACAATAAAGATTTAAAAAATAAAAAAAATTTGAATGGTAAAATGCCTGGAGGGAAGTCGTAACTGGCATCAGGCACTGTGATCACAGGGCCAGGTTCTTTCCTTTTTATATGGTGTTTGTTCTGAAACCATTTTTCCTAAGATATCATGGATCTGAAAATATGACACATTAGTACCACCAAGAAAGGTCATATTTCTTTGTTACATATTGGGAACAAGGAGGTTCAAACAACATCTCTCCTAAATTTTCTATCAGGTATTTTCCCTTGGGGTTATATATGTGAATCTGTTATAATCCTAGCTCTTCTATGGGCCACCCATCACTTTATGAGACACTCTCTAGAAGTTCTGGACACATTCTTGTGTAGAAGCCTCCATTCTCCACATCAGTGCCAGTGGACTCTGAATACAGAACAAGCCTGAAGTCTCCAAATTTAACAAAAAGTCTGTATGGGCACAGCGTTATTATGGGTTGGCATAACTAAAGGTCATTGCAGTACTGGAGGAAAATTAAAACCACATATTTGTGACTTTCCCTGTTACTTAAAGAAAGAGCTTGTGAAAATAAATTCTACTGAAGCATCCCTTTTATGGATATTGTCTGGCCTCAAGTGCTTTTTGGTTGTAAAAGCCTAATGCTTTTTATCTCTGGCTGCCCATTAGAATCACTTGGGGAGTTTAAATTGGTTTTTTGTTTTGTTTTGTTTTGTTTTGTTTTATAAAAATGCCTGATTGCACACAAAATGATGAAATTAGTTATCTTCAAGGAGGTATATCAAGCAATTGTAATTAAAAAACAAAAGTTCCCAGGTGATTTTAAGGTATAGACAAGTGGAGAAACAGCCTTATAATAGGTGTAGGGTTCTCCATGCACCTTTTCTGAAAATCTACCCCACTTACTATCACTACCTCAGGCTCCAACTTTCCCAAGTGACATATAATGACCTGAGAATGAAACAAGGATGAATGGTAGTGCTAGCAGGAAAATAAGTGGGTGTTACCCCTGGTAATCCAATTCCTGAAAACAGGGAGTGATATTGGTGCTCTGGGTCCCGACACCAAGAAAGTACACCCTGAAATGTCTTAATCCAATAAATGCACAGATCAGCTTGGATTGCAAACCTATTTCTACATTTTTTCAGGTTTTTCTATTCTCAGAGTAAATGTTGCATAAACCAAATGGGTGAATCACACCCACACACGCACACGCACATGCACATGCACACGCACATGCATGCACATACTTAAAACAATCTCACAGACCATAGAATCTGACTAGAATGCCTTGAGGACCAAGCAAGTAATGCACATTTCAAAGTCAAATCTGTGTGGAAGAATGACTGGTGAAGCCCAAGGTGACCAGAGAGAATGTGTTGTAGTCATTTAAAAAATAACAAATCACTGGCTGGTCAAACAAAGCAGAGCCTGTGACAATAATTATAACCTCTAGCTCTAGACCTAGTTTCCTCACTGATTCATCCTATATAATAAAAGCCTAATATGCAAATTGACCACCAGAGGGCAGACGCTCAATGCAAGGGCTGCCCCCAGTCTGCAAGCTCCAGGCCAGGCAATATGGGTGCAAGTGGAGGCCCCTCCCCCCCATTGCCTCGCCGGTCACCCTACAGAGGGAAGTGACCAGCAGCAGCAGCAGCAGTGGCAGGGGGTGGAGCTGGTGAGTGGGCAGTGCCAGGCCGGCAGGGGCCCCCTGATGGCTCCGCCAGTTGCACCACAGATAGGCCTTGATCACCAGCCAGGCCTAGGGCCCTCACCTGTGCACTAATTTTGTCCACCGGGTCTCTGGTACTTACATAAGCACCTCTCCTCCCATAATGGAGCTGTTCATCAAGTTAGCAGGTATAAAAGATTAGTTCCTTTACTTTTTAAATTTATATCTTCTTGCACTTATAAATTGTGCTTCATTCATCCTGTGAAGAATAATATACAGACCCATTGCTGAGCCAGAAATCTCTTAATGGCTACGACATACAGAGCCATCCAAAATTTGCAACTGCCTTTCTCCATTAATTTCTTGGCCTGGGACCATTTTTACCTTCAGCCTCTTTCTCAGTGGAGATCTGCATAGGATGGAGAGATAATTTGTTTACTTGTTGGCTCATCTATATCCACTGAAGGTAATTGCTCACAAATCCAGGATCAATCAACCACAATAGAAGCTCACAGAATAACTAAAGTGTGGACACAAATTATAATTTATTAGTAGATTTATGCACATTTATGTCTTTAAATATAACGATTACAAAGCAATTTTGTATATCTTTTTCTAATCTTCCCAAATAGAATGCAAGGATTCTGAAAACAGAAGGTATGCCTTAATCTATTTTTTGTGTAATACATAATTTTATACAGTATCAGACACATCACAGGTAACCAGTAAGCATTAGTTAGATCACATTAAATTCTGCATTTTGTAATATACAGAAGAAGTGCAAAGCACAGTCTCTTTTTGGGCTGTTATAAATATACTAGGGGCGCGGTGCACAAAAATTTGTGCACTTGGGGTGGAGGGAGTCCCTCAGCCCGGCCTGTGCCCTCTCACAGTCTGGGACCCCTCAGTGGATGTCCTATGATGGCCCCAGTCTGCCAGGCGCCTTTTGTGTGTGTGTGTGTGTGTGTGTGTGTGTCTCACCACTGGGGACCTGCCCCCAGCCGCATCTGAGGCTCGGAGCAGTCCTCCTGTGTGTGTATACCTGCTGGGGGCCTGCCCCAGGCACACTGTGGAGGCTTGGAGCAGGCACCCCCTCTATGTTGATCTCTCAGACTCTTGCCCTCCCCAGCATGTTGTTCTCTTTTTTGAGCTGTGGCCAGGGCTGGGTGCGGCCTGCCTCCCAAGCTTGCCTACTGCCCATCTTCCTCCATCCACCAGAAAGCAGGGAAAACCCTGCCTCGTGGTCAGGCCAGCCTTTTCCTGCTCCCTGATCCCCGGAAGGGACCTGGGAAGCTGCCAAGCAGGCCGCCAACTCTTTCCCACTCACCCGTCCCCTGCAGCCTTGCTTTCCCACTCCCCGGTGCCCCTCAAAGGGCCTGGGCAGCCGCCAAGCAGGCCGAGACCCCCCCACCGGCCGCCTCTTACCCGCTTCCCGGTGCCCTCCAACCCTGCCGCCTCTATCCCATCACGGGTCCTGGGTCCTGCGCTGTCCTGCCCTGCAGCTGCTCTGTGCACTCGGGAGGTCCCTCAGCCTGGCCTGTGCCCTCTCTCAGTCTGGGACCCTCGGGGGATGTCCACCTGCTGGCGTGCCTGACCAGCCTGGGTGAGGGGCTTTAAGGCTGCCCACTGACCCAACGTCCCAGCAAGGCTGGCTGGATGCAGGTTCTGGAGTTTTTTCTCCTATAATTGATACTATTCCTTGAAGGCCTGGGGTTATCTTCTATAATTGATACACTGTTCCTTTAAGGCGGCCTTCTAACTAACTGAAGCCTCCTCTTTGCTTCACCTGGCAGCGTCTATAATGAAACAATTGTTACTTTTACTGGTTAGGCCGGAGCTGCTCTTTCCTTCAGCTCCCGAGGATTCTATGATTGTTACATTGTTTCAAATGTTTCAAAGCTGTGTTTCGCTAGAGGCAGTTTAATCAGAGCTGAGCTGAGCGGGCGCAGCTTCACTTTCGCTCCTGCTGCAATGGAAAGGGCTGTTTACTCAAGTCCGTGAGTTGCGGCCGCCATGTTGGCTGGGCTAATTTGCATACAGCCGCTCTGATTGGCTGGTGGGAGTGGCTTACCCTGTCTCAGAGAAACGGTTAATTTTAATATTTCGCTTTTATAGAGTAGATGGCTGGTTTTCTCTGCAAGGAGAGAGACTGAAGAGATGGTTGAACATGCTGTAATAGTCCCACATAGCCTGCTGGGGATCTTAGAATGATGATCTCAGTCTACTAATATTAGAGATGGCTTTATTATACATTTATTTTGCCTAGAAATATATTGTATTATATTGTATTAATCCTCATCTGATGATTTTTAGAGAGAGAAGGAAGAGAAAGAGGGAGAAAGAGAGAGAGAGAGAGAGAGAGAGAGAGAGAGAGAGAGAGAGAGAGAGAGAAATATCAATGTGAGAATCAATTGGTTGACACCCGTACACACTCTGGCCGGGGATCGAACCTACAACCTTCCTCTTATTTTTTGGTGTATGGAACTACGGGACTATGCTCCACTGAGCTCCGCCATCTGGCCAGGGCTGACCAGAAATATTTTGAAGCCATTTTTTACATATTGCTTTGGAAATTTTTAGACTCCAAGTTTTTCCCATTGCTATATTATAGCTTATGATTTTTCAGAAATCATTGTGAACAGACAAGGATACTTGTAAACAGAAAAATTATTACTATAAATACATTTATTTGTTAATTCAAAATTTTTATTGATGTACTTTATGCCATGCATTATTCAGGAAGCTTGTTATATACCAGAAAACATAACAAACAGAAATCTCTGCCATCATTAAGTTTTTATTCCAGTGAATGGAGTTCTTTTCAAGTGTAATTAGATTTTTTTAAAATATATTTTTATTGATTTCAGAGAGGAAAGGAAAGGGAGAGAGACAGAAGCATCAATGATGAGAGAGAATCCTTGATCAGTTGCCTCCTGTACTGGGAACCGAGCCTGGCAACCCAGGCATTTGCCCTGACTGGGAGTCAAGTCTTGAACTCCTGGTTCATAGTTCAATGCGCAATCACTTAGCCATGCCAGCCAGGCTCAAGTGTAATTAAATTTTAAAGGATACAAATCAATTATTGTGGATGACATAATGTTAACAAGTGTTTTGCAGATATTTAGTTAAATATTTATTAATTTCAGTTTTATAATTTTCTTTTAGCATTTTAATGCATATACCCATAAAGTATATTGATGCACAAGCACACACTATATATTTAAATATAATTTAAATCATATTACTTGAGGGGAGCCAAGATTTTGCCACTCAGAAGCTATCTTTTTGGGATATTGATTTGAAGCTGTTTATTAAGAAATAAGACTCAAAAAGTACTCTTGACCCTCCCTCTTCCTGCCTAAGAGATTCAGATGGTATAGCCTACTCCAGAAAGGGAAGCTCAGGCTGCTGCCTTAGCCTTGTTTCAATTAAGTATGGTAAATAGGAGGGTGCCAGGCAGGTGCCTGCTAGCTAGTTACCCCTGAGGCCCCTTGTTTCTGAGTCTAGCAAGAATTTGCCTGCCATGTATGTTCCCCTCTTCCTCAACTACTTGTAAATCACCCATTCTCACTTCCAAAATCTAAGATTCCGCCCCTCACCTTTTCTCCCTTGTCCGAAATGTCATGTATACCCAATATTACCCCCACTGTCTTTGGAGTTTTTATGACTATGTGAATTCCCCATGCACGTGCATTAAAATTTTTATTTTTCTCCTGCTAATCTGTCTCTGTTAATATGATTATTAGCCCAGCTAGAAGAACTTAGGTGGGAGAGAAAGTATTATTTTTTTTTAGCCCTCACATACAGTATATAATATAATGTTCTATATAAAATTTGTATATATTTAAATACATATTATTTATATATATATAATGCCGGTATAATTTTCTTTTATCTTTCTTGGATGCACGAAAAGCTCAAAGGTTCTAGATATCCTTCCTAATATATAAAAATGACAAAATGGTTCTGATTTTATTTAGTTAAATGTCCTGAATTTAATGCTGTTTGGCTCAGAGCTAAAATTAGTTCATAAAATATAGAGCAGAGAAATTTCCAAACTGGAGTAATGACTGTTACAGCAGGAGAAAGCATTTGAATGCTTCTTCCCTGCTACTCAGACGGAGCACTTCCCTTCTCACACTTCCAGGCACCAAATGCATGACTTTCCCGCACACCAAGCAATTTTCTGTGTCACCAGCAGGTGTCCTACCATTCAGTTCCATTCTGACAGGAGCCAGCTTGAGTGAAGATCCCACAGCTTTTAAGAGTTACTGCCACAAGTCTTGCCCCCACTTCAGAAGCCAATTGAGAGTAGGAATGCTACCACAGTTCTTCTGCGGTGTCATGGGGAATGAATTTCAGGGACACACATGGGAGGATTTTAAGCGATAGTGGCAAGATTTATCAGAGTGAAAGAGATAGTACTCCCTGAAAGAGGCAGAGGCAGGCAAGCTATAGCAGCGCCTCCCCCGAGATCCTTGCTAAGCCTCTCTATTTTCTTGGGTTTGCAAAAGAGCAGGCTTTCTTTCAAGCTATCCAATCATTTTTTTCCTTTTGTTTTTGTTTGTTTTCTGGGGCTGTGCTAGTGTCCCCACCCACCCACCCCTTTCCTGGATCTCCCAGGGTTTTCTGCCCTTATCCTATAGGATCCTTTCCCCAGATTTCCGCAGGTTAGACCCCTCCTCTTGATGGTTGCCATTCTGGCTCCTGCTGCACATGAGCTCACTGAAAGGACTCCCCCCACCCCTTCCCACCCCTGCATCATTGCTCCCTTACCCGGTTAATCCAGTAGAGGGCGCTGGTTGTTCCCGGGGTGACTGACAACTTGGAGCCCTGTGGGCTATCCCCAGGAGGGACTGAAACCGCCCCTTCCCGGCGCTAAAAGTAGTTCATAAAATAGAACCCCGTTTCACCAGATGTCTGGCTCCCTTCTCTTCATTAACATCTAACGGCTGTGAGTGTAAGAAATGTTCAAGTCTGAGAGAATGTTTATGAGTTTATTTGAGCCAAGGTGGTGACAATTGCCAAGCAGCAAAATCTCAATGCTTTGAGAAAAGGCTCAGGAAAAACAGCAGTCCTGCACCCTGCTTTACACTTTACAATCAGAGGAGGAGACGTAAGGGACTTACATGAAATCTGTTGGTGATGGATTCGGGAGGTTGGGAGAAAGCAAAGGGGAGGACCCTCTGAGGGTGGATAAGTAAGATGATAGATACATGCTTCTTTTACACAAGTGGGTACAGAATAGTTAACAGTCAACAATTAACATGCTAACGATGACAGTGAAGGGATTTGTGGTCTCCCTCCACTCAGACACATTGCCCACGCTTTGAGAGGTCCGGAAAAGGGAAATTACTTTGTGCTTGCAAAGGCGTTTTTATTCGGTATGTTACCCTAAATGCAACAGACAACATACAGGCTTAGGTAAGGTGAAGAATGACCTTTATCAGGGAAGATTCTCCTTTAGAACATGACTACCCACCAAAAACCGCTTTTAGTTAAAATGTTTTAATTTCAGACCATTTTATGTGGTTACTTTAGGTCTCTGAGTTTGTAAGGCCAACATGCAGGCCTTCTTGAGTTTGATGGATTTAGTGTATGTCCCTTTTCGTCTCCACACTGCCTACTGAAATAGTACATCCCAGGTTACCCACAACTTCTGTTCCAATTGGCTACAAGTCAGAGGTGCCCACGTCTCTCCACTTTGGATTTGATCATTTGCTAGAAGAGCTCACAGAACGCAGGAAAATACTTACTTACCTTGGCCCGTTTGTTATGTAATAACGGATATGGGTGAGCAGCCAGATGAAGTTGTAGGGTGAGACCAGGAAGGCTCCTGAATGCAGGCGCTTAGTTGAGCTGCACCACTTTTCTCTTACATCAGTATGTTCGCACCTGGAAGCTCTTCAAACTCTATACCGTTGGGATTTTTATGGAGGTTTTATCCTTAGGCATGATCCATCATTAGCTCAATTTGTTAGTGGTGTGTTTTTTTTTAAATTTATGTTGTTTCATCATCATTTATCCCCTCTATGCTCTCTTCCACCTCCATCCAACCCCCTCCCCAACAAATCACCTCACTGTTGTTCATGCCCATGAGTTCTCTCCCTCTGTTTTTCTTTGTTGTTCAATCCCTTCACAGCCTCCCCGCTCCCGCCCCCAGGTTCCTGGGACTCCTGCTTCAGGGGCTGTGCTTCCGGGTGCTCATAGGCTCAAGGCCACACTGCCTACCGAAATAGTAAATCCCCAGCTTACCCACAAGAGACTAATGGACTTTAATCTGGCCTGAATGCTGAAATGCACCCGGCTACACCATGGCACAGAAGCTCTGGACACTGGCCCTCCCTTTGGCTCTGCCCAACTCCCAGCTGCCCTCTTTCAGGACTGGCTTGGGGAAACGGGACATTGGAAACTGAGGAATGTAACTCCATGCCAATAAAGTCTTCTACCACCTCTCATTCTCCCATGGAGGCTTCTGAAAATGATTATTTCAGCTGAGCCCCTGGAACCTGTCTCCCATGGACAATGGAGGAATCCCACTCATGTTCCCTCCAGCAGCAGCACCACAGCTGTTTGAGCCACTCATCTAAATAACACTGCAATAACTGTAGGGATATATATATTAAATTACATTAGTGTTTCAGTTTCCTCAGATAAGTTTCCAGAGATGGAATCACTGGGTCATAAGGCAGTTTCATTGTTAGTTTTTTGATGTAACTCCATACTGCTTTCCATAGTGGCTGCACCCCCACCAATCTGCATTCCCACCAATGGTGCACGAAGGTTCTCTTTTCGCCACACCCTTGCCAACACTTGTTATTTGTTGATTTATTTATAATAGCCATTTTGACAGGTGTGAGGTGATATCTAATTATGGATTTAATTTGCATTTCTTTGATGATTAGTGATGAACATCTTTTCATATGTCTATGTCCCCTTTGGAGAGGTGTCTATTCAGGTCTTTTGTCGTGTTTTTTTTTTTTTTTTTTAATTGGATTGCTTTTTTTCTTGGTGTTGAGTTTTGTAAGTTTTTTCACACATTTTAGATATTAACCCCTTATCAGATGTATCATTGGTGAATATGTTCTCCCATTCATTGTGTTGTCTTTTTATTCTTAAAAAAAGAGGGAAACCCCACACTAAAACTTAGCTTCTTTTGCTACCTACTAAATTGAGATATTGAATACAACAGCAGTTATATTTGGTATTATAAAAGAGCATATCTTTAAATTTAATAATCTGGTGAATTATTGCCCATGCGGAATTTATTTTATTCTTTACTTTTGATCTTTTCCAAGATCTACACAAAGGATAACAAAAATTTTTGTCATTTTTGTCATGACACTCATTTATGGTAACCATTCTGGAGGTAGAACATGATATCACAGACGCATTTCTTGTTGTCTGAAGTCACAATAAATTGTACAGACATGTTCCAGGGTTAAAAGGCTCCTATAGAATGACTGACAGTGTGCTTCTAAGCAACATTTCTATTACCAGATATAATCCCCTTACTTCAGAGAAGTAATCGTGATGTTCAATGTGTTTCTGCAGAGAATTTACACTTCTCAACAATGGAAACTGTCTTAAGATTTTCTACCTTTATGATAACAAGATGTTTTGGGTAACTGTATGTTGTTTTTTAAATTTAATTTTCAAACAGAGTCATCAGTTAGTTCACTGACTCCAAGTTATGTGTTGCATTTCTTTTTGCGTGAAGTAGGAAAGAATTATATGAATCCTCAGGAAGCCAGCGACCCTGGAATAACAATCCTCAAGAGTACAGCCTATGTTTAAAACTAATATCCATCATAAATGTACTGAAAATTCTTATATTTTACAAGAAATGTTGTGCATGATCACATCAAAGGAAAGATGCTACTAGCTTATATTTACCTTACTCTCTTCAGACTAATACTGATAGCATAGAATATGGAAAATGTTTTATTTATAAATAAATTTCATCTTTTATCTTTCTATCATAAAAATTATACATATATATAACAGAAGATATGGAAAATAAATAGAAGCAATAAAAATCACCCATGATCTCACACTACAGAAATACCTACTATAAGTATTTTTATATTCTTCTAATCTTTTCATATGACTAATTATTTAAGAGTGACAATCACAGTACATGTAAAATTTTTCATTCCGTATTTAGTAAACTATTATTTTTATCTTTAAAGTTTTCTATATGGCTGAATCTTGACCATCTTTTAGATTTTGTCTTATGCCTGAGAAAAAGGGTGAGGCAGAACAAGTTTCATATCAAGGATTGTCTGTCTCAATCAATAGAAGTCAAAAGGAAAGTAACAGAAAGACATAAAACTAAAGTTTCCAACTCCTGTGGATGCCTTTCTTGTTACATCCAGCTAAATCACGCCTCTATACTTTATCGAAATATAAAATAAATAAAACTAAAACTTCTGGGGTGTGGCAAGCAGGCTAAAAAGCGTCTTTAATTATTCCCTGTTCTTTGTATTCATGTTCCTGTGTGTAATCTTCTTTGTTTGAGTGTCCTGTAACTTGGTATGTCTAGCCCGTAGAATATGGTAACATTATGAGATGTTCCTTCTGTGATTACATTATCAAAGATCGTAACAATTGCCTTGCTAGGAGACTCTTTCCCTTGTGGGTTTTGAGGAAGTGAGTGGCCATGCTGAGGAGGTCCGCATGGCAAGACACTAAGATCAGCCTCTGGCTGAGAGCCAGAAAGAAACTGAAACCACCAATTCAGTCACCTTCAAGGAACTGAACGCCACCACCAACCACAAGAGCTTAGAAGTGGATCCTTCCCCAGTCAAACCTTCTGCCCAGAACCCAACCCTTACTGACACCATGATTACAACCTTCGGGAGGACTCAGTTCAGCTGTGCCTGCCATTCTGACCCACAGAAACTGTGAGGTTATAAATATATTGTTCTAAGCTGCTATGTTTGTAGTAATGCTGTCATGTAGTAATAGATAACTATATGGTATCATTAACTATGCTTCAGACACTGCTAAGGGGATAGAAGAAAATAAATATGGTCTGTAATTTAAGAAATTTCACAGCTTGCTTGGCATGCAAATATTGAGGAACCATGTACATTCTAAAATTTAGTTAATACAAAGGTCTGGTGAGGAAAAAAAACAGAGAAAAGATAGATTGTTTTGTCTGCAGACTGATGATGCCTTCAAAGAGAAGGTGGGTCTTGGGTAACTGTATGTTGAAGAATAAATGAGTCCAATGGAAAGAGAAGAGTGAGAAAAACCTTTGGGCTATATGTCAAACAAAAATGAACTGACATGAAATTAGTTTCTCCTATATATGGAAGAGAAACACCAATCAGTAAGTAATATGGAAAGACATTTGTGGGGCAGGAAATATGTAATTGTATCATGTGATTAAAAGCAACATTTTATAAAATCAGCATTGTTCACATGTGGGGTTTTTTTCATTTTAGCTCTCTTATTTTTAGTTCTCTTTCATATCTCCCAATCCAAGCACTCATATGTGTGAATGTACATAACTCCACTTTCTGGATGTGCATAAGAATATAAAGCATCAGTTTTCCAAAGGATTACTTCAATGCCTGTGATAGGTGGACTAGGTAAGAACTGGGAATTGTGGTGGATAGGATAAAAATGCCTTTTATTCCCTTTCTAGAAATTTGAAATCAAGCTACAAAAATTAGAAGTCCACTCTCTAATAACTACTTAAAAGATATTTCCTAATCTACCACTATGTTTCTTAATGTCTCTCTCTCTCTCTCTCTCTCTCTCTCTCTCT
Source organism: Murina feae (assembly GCA_004026665.1). Classification (NCBI taxonomy): domain Eukaryota; kingdom Metazoa; phylum Chordata; class Mammalia; order Chiroptera; family Vespertilionidae; genus Murina; species Murina feae. The sequence continues at coordinate 21,970 of PVJC01020146.1, forward strand.
CTCTCTCTCTCTCTGTGTGTGTGTGTGTGTGTGTGTGTAAGGGAGGGGAGAGACAGAAAGAGAGAAAAATTGATCTGAGAGAAAGAGAGACATCGACTAGTTGCCTCCCTCTCTGGGGCCAGGGATCCAGCCTGCAGCCCAGATACTTGTCCTTGACAGGAATTGAATCCATGACTCTTCAATCCTCAGGCCAGTGCTCTAACCACTGAGAAAACCGGCTAGAAAAGTGAAACCCATTTTAGATTGAGACTGAAAGACTGATTCTCTTAGTTTCTGTTTAAAGCTTATTCATAGAACTTGTCTAATATTAATGAAGAAGTGGAATGTACTTACACTTCTTTTTCAGTTTGGACTTTTGTTTCAAACACCAGACTTGGTTAATGAGAATTTTCATTTACAGAGGAGAAACTTTCCTATAAATGTCCTCTACAAATATTATACCATATGCAGCCTTGACTGTCAAACCAAGAATATACTTCAAAGCAAAAAATTGATCCCTTTGAATTAAGTTTCTCTAGTTGAATATTTGCTGATCTTTAAATGGATATACACTGTTCATTTATAATTTAAATCTAAGCAATTCATTCATCAAATCCATAGGGGCATGAATTATATTATTTATACATTTCACCCTGGTGCATGAATAAAACACCATTTGGTACAACATGCTTCTGTAGGCATTTAAAAGAAATTATTATTAAAGAATAAATTTTAAACTGGAGCCCATGGATATACTGTCTTATTTGTCTTAAAATAAGTCAAGACTCCAGTGTGGTTTTATCGCTGGGGAAAACATACAAAGAAACTATGCTCTTGCCCTTTTAGTTAGGTAACATTTCACTCGATTCCCTTTTGTCTCATATGGGCCAAATGTCTTCTTGTTTTAGAAAACAATGGTATATTTGTTCACTTTTCGATACGCCTTTTTCTGTTAAGACTGCACACTCTAACAGTCATGATTCTACTCTCTCACCTTGCCCACTGTCTTGGCTACAGTAGACTGAACCACTGTGGACACCTATTCCCAGCTGGTGCAATTCTTATTTTCTAGATCTGGAATTTGGTATAGAGACTGTGAGATCTGTAATGAGTGTGGACAAAAAAGGGGCCATATACTAAACCTGACAAGCTCAGGGGAGGCTGCATGGTGGGTCTTACAGACTCAGAGACCTAAAATAACCACACAGGGTGGTCTGAAATGAAAACTTCCTAACTAAAAGCAGTTCATGGTGGGTAGTCATGTTCTAGGCGGTATCATCCCTGACGTAGGTCAGTCTTTATTTTAACTGAGTCTGTCTATGATGGCATACCTTTGGGATGTTAGGGTGATTTCCTTTCTCCAGAGTCCTCAGGGCACTATTTCCCGCCAGAACAGAGACCACAGAGCCCCTCATTATTATTGTTATCATGTTGTTAACTGTACACACCTATGTAAAAGAAATATACCAGTATGGCTATTCATTTTACTTATTATCCAATCCCACTTTGCTTTCTCCCACCTTCCTAATCTATCACCAGTGGATTTCATGTAACCACCTTATGCTTCCTCCTTTGATTGTAATGTATAAAGTAAGGTGCAAAACTGCCATCCTCTGGAGCATTTCCTCAATCAGTTGAGATTTTGCTTTTAGGCAATTGTTGTCAATTTAGCTCAAACTCATAAAAATTCTTTATAGGTTTAAATGTTTCTTATATTGACATGAGTCTGCTTAGATCAGCAAAAGCAAATAAATGTAAACTCAGGAATCCAGCATTTCTTATGTGTACATGAAGAATTGGAGTGAAAATGTATGCAAGAAAAGAAAAAATGATTCAGACAGTAGAGAGATGAAAAGATGAGAGATGGAGAAGGATGACCATCTAGGTTTCTGATGACCTCCCAGTTACCAGTTCCAGTCATGGCTCTAGTGATGAAGAACACCTGCCTCTGGTTTCCATAACAGCGAAGGTTTCATGAATTAAATACTTTTGGTTATTCTGCTTAAGAAACTTCAGTGACTTTCTGTTAGTTACAATTCAGTCATGACTAAGACATTTCCTAGGTGTCCTTCACATGAAAAAAAAAAGTTCCCACATTGAACTAATAGAATAATTTTTTTATAAATTAAAATGGAAGGCAATATATATTACTAATATTATTGCTATACTAGGGGTCTGATGCACAAAAATTTGTGCACTCGGGGGGGTGGGGGTCCCTCAGCCCCGCCTGTGCCCTCTTGCAGTCTGGAACACCTTGGGGGAGATGTCCACCTGCTGGCATGCCTGGTCAGCCTGGGTGAGGGGCTGAGGGCCATTTTCAGGCTGCCCACAGCCCCTTCAGGGTTCATGCACTGTGGGGGGGGGGGCAGGGCTGGTGAGTGCAGGCCTGGACGTTTCCCACCAGAGGGCCCACGATCGCACACACCTGGTGGGCCCACACCGCTGAGGTGACATACCTGGCGCAGAGCTGTGTGGTGAGTCAGGGGCGGACGCTGGTGTAGGATCCCTCGGTGGGACCCTGCTGCTGAGCAAACACACCCGGGTGGAGCTGGGCAGCGGACTGGCTTTGGATTCTCCGCACTGTGCAGCAGACGCTCCCGCACACCCTGTGGAGGCACCTGGGGGGCGGATAAAGGTAGCGGACTCTGGACGGGTGCTCCCACATGCCCCCAAGGAGGCCCCCGGGGCGGAGCGCCCCCAAGGAGGCCCCTGGGGCGGAGCCAGTCAGCAGACCCAGGATGGGCACTCCTGGATGCCCCAAGGAGGCTCCTGGGGGGCAAAGCCAGGCAGCAGACCCAGGACGGCTGCTCCTGCATGCCCTGCAGAGGCCCCTGGGGTGCAGAGCCAGGCAGTGGACCCGGGACAGGCGCTCCTGGATGCCCCGAGGAGGCCCCAGGCTGGACCTTCCCCGCTGAGCTGTCACACCTGGCACAGCTATGCTGGCCGTGGAGGCTCCCAGTGCAGAGCCGCCCTGCCAGCCTCCATCTTGGCTGGGTTAATTTGCATACAGCCGCTCTGATTGGCTGGTGGGCCTGGCTGTGAGCAGAGGCTCAGCCAGCCTAGGCAGGCAGTTGCAACAGAAACCTCTGGTTTGCTCTAGCTCCATGGCTGCCGGCCTCCATCTTGGCTGGGCTAATTTGCATCCAGCTGCTCTGATTGGCTGGGAGGTGTGGCTTGGCTGGTGGGCATGGCTTAGGTGTCTTGGGTAATGGTCAATTTGCATATTACTCTTTTATTATATTAGATGATATGTGATAGATAAAAATATTTAGTTATTCTCTAGACTATTGAATTTTTACCTTTCAACCAAATACATTCTCTCTTTTTCCTATGTCTGAGCCTCTACAAACATAATAATTCCTAATTGTGTTTCAGTGTGTAATTGTTGATAGAAATATTAAACCCATGTCTTAAGATATAGGTCTGTACCTTAATATTGTAAATATCCATGAGTTATCAATATTTGGTTAATCAACAGTTTTCTGGTAGGTTTTATTTTAAAAGTTATGTCTTTATCTTCTTTCATCAAGACCACATTCTTCAGGTTTATGATATCTATACTAGTATATGATTCTATTTGTATAGCCCTTCCCTAGTCTACAATTATAGATATATTTATACTAATACTTATATCTGTATCTATAAGAAATTTAATAGATATTGACAAATTTCTTGCTAAAACATAGATGCATTAGGTCAATAGTATCCCCCTAATATAATGATTCTAAAAGGGATCAATGTGAAGTTTATCAAATGAGTTCTTACATATGTGTTCTTTACTTTGTAAAGTTTATCCTATGTGTTCTTAGGTGAAGTTTATCTTCACATATTTCATTTCCATCTCTCTCTTTTCCTTGTTGTTGTTACTCCCTCCATCCATTCCACCACAGATGTGCTCATGCACTTATTGACTTCCCATAGATGTCCTACAAACCTGCAAAATATGTCGTGATCTGTTCTTTTCCCAGCAAACTCAGTCCTTTGGAGGATAGGTGGGTGTTTGGTCAAATACTGTCAGACATGGACATCAAGGCTCCACACACAGAGACATTACACAGAAGACATAGCACTCTCCTTCAGCAGTTTTGATTTCTGGAGACAATGTGCAGCTGTGGTAAAGCCTGGTGTAGTTGCCACAGCCTGTGACAACTACATTCAGTCTGGGAGGCCCATGGTGTCTGAGCAGAGACCAGCTTTGTCAAAGCTTATTAAACCATCTGGATTTCCTTAACAATGTTTTTTTAACACAAATTTGTTTCTCTATTATTTGCAGCACCTAGCATTTATGAGACCTTTATAATTTGCCATAGACTTCCTAGCACATCCTATTGCCTTTGGTCATTCTTTTTCTTGGCCTTTCAACCAAATATGTTATCTCTCTCACTACCTTGAGTTTACCAGGTAGCACATTAGCACATTGTATAAGTAATCTTCTCCAAAACTTATATCTTAACATCTACTACTACTTGGTGTACATAACCTAGCTCTTATTACAGTAAAAACTTTAACTATCAAGATTTTCTATCACCTAGCCCAAGCTATCTTTATGACTATACTAGAGGCCTGGTGCATGAAATTAGTGCACAGTTGGGGGGGGGCGCGGTTGGGGGGATAAGGGGAGTCTCTCAGCCTGATCTGCACCCTCTTGCAATCCAGGACTCCTCAGGGAATGTCCAACTGCTGGTTTAGGCCTGATCCCTAGGGCCTAAACCAGCAGTCAGACATCCCTCTCACAATCCAGGACCACTAGCTCCTAACCGCTGGCCTGCCTGCCTGCCTGATCACCCCTAACCCATCTGCCTGATCACCCCTAACCACTCACCTGCCTGCCTGATTGTCCCTAACTGCTTGCCTATCTGCCCGATCACCCCTAAGCACCTCTGGCTCAGCCCCCACCACCATGGCTTGTCTGGAAGGATGTCCAGAATGACTTCCAGAAGGTCTTTTGGTTGTCCAGTCTAATTAGTATATTATGCTTTTATTATAGATTTCTATAATAGCTATTCTAGAAATTTTATAGCTATTCTAGAAATTTTACCTTGTATAGCTATTCTAGAAATTTTACCATGCCAACTCAGTTTTTGGAGTTTCATATTTCACCCAGCTCTTAATTCTATATGACACCTGATAACCCTGTTTTTACTACTTATTATTGGTCACAACTATATATTAGTACTAAGTGATTTTCATATATTATCACAATTAATCCTTTAAAACCCTCTGCAACATACATTATTGTTCACATTTTACAAGTGAAAACAGAGATATTTTACCCAAGAACACATAGTTAATTTATGCTGGGTTCAGGTATGAAGAATATTTCTCTGCTCTAAAATGCTATATTCTTAATGTTAATCTCCAAAGACTTACCTTCATTTCTCTGTGATCATTTTTCATAGCTTAAGTTGCACTGGTATCTATTTGGCCAGCGTTTATCATATGATTATTGACTCTTCTATATTGATTTAGAATGGCCATGAGAAGAAGAAAGTTCTGAGATGTCCTCAATAAAATTATAGTGAGCCCAAAGGTGGAAGGAAGAGATGAGAGGTTAATCAGTTAACCGAAGGCTAAACCAAGAGACTGCTTACGTTCCTGCATGTATGGTGAAACTTTGCATTAACTTCCAGATGGTTATTTCTGTGAGTATCTAAAGAGAATAGCCAGGTGCCATGGACCACCAGGTGCCTCAGCTCCTTGCTTGTGCATGAACTTTCCAGACTGTTGCCCACAACCAATCTAAAGGAGCAAACACTACTTCCTTATGGACTATGCACCTGTCCAGAATTATCCCTCCTTCACCTCTCCCACTGCTGTTATCTACAGCTGATATAAGCTCTCCCAATACAACCTTTCTCCCCACACTGTTTACATAAAACAGCACCTCAACTTGAGGATGTGAGACTTGTTTTCTTCATCCAGGCCTGATGCTGTCCCGTTAGCCTTCATTCCCTAGGACTTGGTCCTTTTCTAGCTAACATTTGGTTCCTTTTTCAAAAGCTTTCAGGCGTGAAATCTATGATCATCCAAAATGGATTTCACACACTGCTGTGGGATCATACATTCATTTTTGGATGAATTTCACAATATTTTGTTGGTCAGCAGGGAGACTCAGTAATGAGGAAAATATCGTCTCCCAGAAACTTAGTGCAGCAGAGAATATATAAATCTGAAGAGAAATACTTGACTTTAATGTTTGTAATTTGGGATAAATTATGGGGCCAGTTAACAATGGAAAGTGGGCTGCACAAGGGAGACTCCTAAAGGAGCCCTCCTTCCCTCCCCTCTCTCCAGGTCCCAAGTAGCTCAGTAAGATGAATATATTTTAATTCCTAGAAATATTCTGAAAATAAATAAAACAATGTATAGGAAGGTTCTACTTTGGCAAAAGGTAGTTCAGTGTGTCTGTAAATAGAGGAGAAATCTAGAGTTCATTTTTAGGGATTGTTTTTCACCAGTTGAGTCATAACAGTATGCAACTGTAGATATAATTTGTATTCTATTGTAGGGCTGTGGTATCTATCTATCAAGTAAGCATAACTGATGTCATAGTAATAATGGTTTGCACTTGTGGTTGACATATATCTTTGCTATCAAGCAATTTGGACAGGGAAAACAGTCACTTTATTCATAAACGTGGGCAGCACAATTTTATAATAGGCTGGATGCTTTAAAGTTAAAGTGAAAATATTTTCTCAATATTTTAAAAGTGATAATTCAAAAGGGTTCACAATGCCTGTGTATGCATGGGTTTATTTCTGGGCTCTTTATTCTGTTCCATTGATCTATGTGACTGTTTCTATGCCAGTACCATATTATTTTGATTGCTATGGCTTTGTAATATAGTTTGAAATCAGTGAGCATGATGCATTCAATTTTGCTCTTTTTTAAGTTTGCTTTGGATATTCAGTCTTTTGTGGTTCCATACAAATTTTGGGAGTGTGTGTTCTTTTTATGTAAAAAAAAAAAATGCCATTGCAATTTTCACAGGGATTGCATTTAAACTGTAGATTGCTTTGAGACAATAAATATATATAAGGAACATTTTTCCAAAATCTTGTGAGATATATTTTATTATTTGCATTTTATAGATAAACTAGGGGCCCGGTGCACAAAAATTTGTGCACTCGGGGTGGAGGGAGTCCCTCAGCCCGGCCTGTGCCCTCTCACAGTCTGGGACCCCTCAGTGGATGTCCTATGATGGCCCCAGTCTGCCAGGCACCTTCTGTGTGTGTGTGTGTGTGTGTGTGTGGCCACTGGGGACCTGCCCCCAGCTGCATCTGAGGCTCGGAGCAGTCCTCCTGTGTGTGTCTACCTGCTGGGGACCTGCCACCAGGCACACTGTGGAAGCTCGTGGTCAGGCCAGCCTTTTCCTGCTCCCTGATCCCCGGAAGGGACCTGGGAAGCCACCAAGCAGGCCCCCACTCAACTGTCCCCTGCTGCCTTCCTTTCCCACTTCCCGGTGCCGCCAAGGGGTCTGGGGAGCTGCCAAGCAGGACCTCGGCCCCTGCAGTCTTGCTTTCCCGCT
>PVJC01020147.1:0-12237 GCA_004026665.1 Murina feae
GGGCCTAGGGCCAGGCAGTTCCTGAGAGGCCACCGTAGACCCTTTACATAGAAGACACTCAAAGCACAATAAACACCGCCACTGAATGAGTAGTATGAGGCAGGGGCTTGTTTGGGGGCCCCAGAAGAAAGCTCTGGAAATGGTCACGTGATGGTACTTAGGGAATCCTTTGTGAGAGAGGCTTCAGATCACACATTATGGAGGCTATATCCTGCCTGAGGTGACGTCCCCATTCAGCATCAGATACACAAGTCCATATAGTTTGTTTAGTAGTATTCCTTTACTCTCCTTTTAATGTCTGCATAATCAGGACTGTTGTTCCTTCTGTCGTTCTTAATGTTGGGAATGTTTAAGTCGTCTCATTTTTATCTTCATAGGTCTGGCCAGAAAGTTATCACTTTTATTGATCACCTCGAAGAACCTCCTTTAGGTTTCATTGATTTTCTCTATAGTCTGTCGAATATTCCATGTATTTCTCTTCTTATCTATATTATTCCCTGCCTTCTGCTTGCTTTCACTTTCTTGTGCTCTTTATTTTCAGGTTTCGTAAGGTAGGATAGCTGACTTACTTAAGATTCTTGTCTTTTAACAATATAGGCATTTAGAGTGAAGCACTGCTTTTGTTGCAAAGAACGTATTTCTTAGGATTTCAGTAAAGTAAAACTTGTTGAGTTATTTTGTGGCACAAAATATGCTCTGTCCACGTAAATGTTCTGAGTGAAATTTTCTTGAAAATATTCTAGTTTTGTATACTTGGCCAGCATACATACATTGCAAATACTAAATGTAACAATGACCTTTAAATTCTTTATTTTGTACACATGTTGGAAGTGTGAATTTTTCATCTATAAGGAGTTGTATTGAAGTGTTCAGTTTACCTTCTTACACAGTTATACCTACCCTGATTTGAACATCAAATGTATGTGTTCAGAAAAATTAAAAAAAAATAAATTGTTTTTCAATTACAGTTTACTTACAATATTGTTTTGTATTGATTTTGGTTGTACAGATTAGTGATTACACAGTCATACATTTTATATAGGCTCCCCCTTAATACTTCTAGTATCCAACCGGCACCATACATAGTTATCACAATATTACTGACAATATTTGCTATGCTTTATTTATTTGTTTTATTTTATTGTTTAAAGTATTACAAATAGTAGTACATATGTCTCCTTTTTCCCCCCATTGAGCTCCCCCTGGCCTCCCCTACCCCTGCACATGCCCTCCCCCCCTTCCCCCCATCTATGTCCATTGGTTATGCTTATATGCATGCATAAAAGTCCTTCAGTTGATCTCTTACCTCCCCCGACAACCCTCCCCAGCCTTCCTGATGTAGTTTCACCGTCTGTTCCATACTTCTCTGCCTCTGTATCTATTTTTGTTCATCGGTTTATAATATTCTTTATTATCAATAAATGAGATCATGTGCTATTTTTCTTTCACTGACTGGCTTATTTCACTTAGCATGATGCTCTCCAGTTCCATCCATGCTGTGGCAAATGGTAAGAACTCCTTCACTACTTTATTTTTAAATATATTTTTATTATTTTCAGAGAGGAAGGAAGAGTAAGAGAGAGAAACATCAATGATAAGATGGAACCATTCATCAGTTGCCTCTTGCATGTCTCCTACTGGAGATTGAGCCTGAAACCTGGCCCTGTGTCCTGAGCAGGAATCCAACTGTGACTTCCTGGTACATAGGTCGCGATGCTCATCACTGAGACATGCTGGTTGGGCCCCTATATTTTATTTTAATTTATTTTTATAATATACAAAATAAATCTATTACCAGATTATAGATACAAAATAATTAGCCATTTACATGCAATAAATATTAATATTTCAAGAAAAACAATTTTAAATATAATATTACATGCAATAAACATTATTTCAAGAAAAAAAGATTTTAAATATAATAATATTGCCAAAATTGTACTAACATAGTATAAGATCACAAAAGTTGTAGGAAATATTAAAAATCTGCAAATAACAGCTTTTCTTCTATTATATTCTAAAACTAGAGACCCAGTGCACAAATTTGTGTACCAGTGGGGTCCCTCAGCCTGGCCTGTGGGATTGGACCAAAACCAGCTCTCTGACATCCCCCAAGGGGTCCCGGATTGCGAGAGAGGGGCGCAATAAACATCCATATTTCAAGAAGAAAAGATTTTACATATAATAATATTACCAAAACTAACATAGTATACTATCACAAAAGTTGTAAGAAATATTAAAAATCTGCAAATAACAGGATTACTTCTGTTGTATTCCAAAATGTTTTTTGCCTCTGGCTCTATTTTTGTTCATTAGTTTATGTTGTTCATTATATTCCACAAATGAGTGAGATCATGTGATATTTATCTTTCTCTCACTGGCTTCTTTCTCTGAGCATAATACTCTCCAGGTCCACCCATGCTGTGGCAAATGGTAAGAATTCCTTCTTTTTTTTATAGCAGCATAGTATTCCATTGTGTAGAGGTACCACAGCTTTTTAATCCACTCATCTGCTGATGGGAATTTAGGCTGTTTCCAAATTTTAGCTATGGTGAATTGTGCTGCTATGAACATAAGGATGCATATATCCTTTCTGATTGGTGTTTCTGGTTTCTTGGGATATATCCCTAGAAGTGGGATCACTGGGTCAAATGGGAGTTCCATTTTCAGTTTTCTTTGAGGAAACTCCATACTGTCTTCCACAGTGGCCACACCAGTCTGTATTCCCACCAGCAGTGCATGAGGGTTCCTTTTTCTCCACATCCTCACCTGTTATTTGTTGATTTGTTGATGATAGCCATTCTGACAGGTGAGATGGTACCTCATTGTTTTGATTTGCATCTCTCAGATGATTAGTGACTTTAAGCAGGTTTTCATATGTCTCTTGGCCTTTGGAATGTCCTCTTTCAAAAAGTGTCTATTTAGGTCCTATGCCCATTTTTTGATTGGATTGTTTATCTTCCTTTGGTTAAGTTGTATGCGTTCCCTGTAAATGTTGGAGATTAAACTCAGCCAGCCTTCCTGTGGTTCTGGGTGATGTCCATTTTGTCTTTTAGCTGTAGTTTTGAAGTGGCTGTGGGAGGCAGCAATTTCAGGTGTTTACCTATACCGCCATCTTGGTTTTCCATCCCTTTCCAGTTTTTTATTGCATTGCTTATGTATATATATATGTGTGTGTGTGTGTGTGTGTGTGTGTGTGTGTTGGTGTGCGTGTGTTTTGTGTTGTTAATCCTCACTGGAGGATATTTTTCCATTGCTTTTTAGAGAGAGTAGAAGGGAGGGGGAGTAACACAGAGCAAGAAACATTGATGTGAGAAAGGTCCATTGATTGGTTGCCTCCAGCAGGTGCCCCGGCCAGGATGGGGATGGAGCCTGCATTCCAGGTGCATGCTTGTGAGCAGAATATCATTGTCATCTGCAAATAATGAATTTCCTTCTTCCTTTCCAATTTGGATGACTTTTATTTATTCTTTCTGATAGCTATGGACTTTCAGTTCTCTGTTGATAAGAGTGGTGAAAGTGAAAATCCCTGTCTTGTTCTGATCTTCTGGGAAATGCTTTTAGTTTTCCCCATTGAGTATAACTGTATGATGTTGAGATGCGTTCCCTGTGTTCCCACTTTGCTGAGCATTTTTATATTAATGGGTGCTGGATTTTATCAAATGCCTTTTCTGCACCAATTAATATGATCTGATCATAGGATTTTTATCACTCATATGTTTACATGATGTGTAATGTTAATTGATTTGGGGGTATTGTATCAAACTTGCACACCAGGAAAAAATTGCATCTGATTATAGTGTATGATCCTTTTTAATATATTGCTAGATTCAGTATGCTCGTATTTTGTTGAGGATTTTAACATCTGTATTTACCAGGTAGGGCCAAATGGTGTTCACCAGATTGATACAGATTCAAACTCTGTGCCAGTATTGGGTCTGAGACTGCTCAGCAAAAGTCCCGGGGTACACTAAGGCCAGCAACCACCAACCAGGTGCACACAGACCTTTTTGATGAGGCAGAGTCTCAGGGAGTCAGCAAGGTGAAGCCAGCAGAGTTCATCAGACCCCGATAGACCAAAATTTGGCCATGTAAATGTAGGGCTCTGCAGAGACATGGTGGTTTCAGTCAGGCATGTAAGGGAAAGATGGCCCTTGCCTTAGAGCCACACAACTTTCTCTCCTAGATTCTGCCTGGACTTCCTCAAAAGCCTGAGCTCAGCAGGTAGGGCCACCAGGAATCAGGAGGGTGGGGCTAGTGGATCTCCCATGGTGGGGAGGCAGGATGCAGGGCAGACTCATGTGAAGTGGGGGAATGTCCCATGCTCCAGAGCCACACAAATCAGTCTCTCCTGGATTCTTCCCGGACCACCCTACTTGGTAAAAGAAATAGACTTACAAGTCCAGGAAATGCAGAGGGTCCTAAACAAGAGGAACCCAAAGAGGTCCACACCAAAACACATCATAATTAAAATGCCAAGGGTTAAACACAAAGAGAGAATCTTAAAAGCAATAAGAGAAAAGCAGTTAGTTACCTACAAGGGAGCACCCATATGACTGTCAGCTGATTTCTCACCAGAAACTTTGCTGGCCAGAAGGGAGAGTCAAGAAATATTCTAAGTGATGAAATCAAGATTACTCTACCCAGCAATGATATCATTTAGAATTTAAGGTCAGATAAAGAGCTTCTCAGACAAGAAAAAACTAAAGGAGTTCATCACTACCAAACCACTATTACATGAAATGTTGAAGGGTATTCTTTAAGAAGAGGAAGAAGAAAAAGATAAAAAAATATGAATAATAAAATAGCAATGAATACCTAGCTATTGACAACTGAATCTAAAGATAAACAAACAAGGAATTTAATGAACAAAATAAACTGCTGAATAAAATAGAACCAGAGGCATGGAAACATGGAACAGGCTGACAAATCTCAGAGGGAAGCAGAGGGTTGCTGGGAAGAGATTAACCAAAAAACATATGCATATATGCATTCCCTATGGAAACAAAATAATAGGGTGGGATAGGGCAGGAACCAGGTGGAGGAGGATAATGGGGAGGAAAAAGGAGGACATCTCTAATGTTCTCAACAATAAAGATTAAAAACAAAAACAAAAACAACATATTGAAAATGGTATAATACTCTTTATTAGACTGCAGACTGTATCCAGTTTAACATGATACAATGGTACAATACTCCTTATCAGATTGCAGAACTTATTTTTTACATGCATTCATTGTGGGTATGTGTGTAGTTTTAGCACATATCTGAATTCATTTAATCAACACCACAATCATGTCATAGAATTGTTCCATCACCACAAAGGAATTGCTTGTGTTATCCCTTAATAGTCACACATATCCCATATCCCTCCAGGCCCTATTCCTGGTCACCATTAATCTGTTCTTTGTTTCTATAATTTTGTTATTTCAAGAATGTTATAGAAATCAATCATACCTATGTGACCTTTTGAGACTTTTTTCATTCATCATGATACCCTTGAGGTCCATTCAAGTTATGTGTGTCAATAGTCTATTCCTTTACATTCAATAGTAGTATTCCATAGTATGGATGGTTGGTTTAACCACTCAATTGGAGGACATCTGGGTTGCTTCCAGTTTTGGGTTATTACAAAGAAAGATGCTGAGAAGATTTGTGTATGTTTTCTTGCCAACACAGTTTTTCATATCTCTGTGATAAATGTATATGAATTCAACTTCTGGGTCATGTGGTACATGTATGTTTAACTTTATTAAAATTTCATTTTTCATTTCCATCAGCCATGCATGAGAGATCCAGTTTATATGTTCAACAGCATCTGATATTTTCAATATCTTTTCTTTCAAGCATTCTGATAAATGTGTAGAAACACATCATGATTTTAATTTGCATTCCCCGATGACTGATTAAGTTCAACATCTTTCCATGTGCTTACTTGCTATCCATTTATCCTCTTTAGTGAAATTCATTTAGCCTATTCACACCTTTTACAATTGGATTGTTTTTACTGTTATATGTTCTAGATTGATCAGATATATGGTTTGCAAATAAGTCTCAATTTCTTCCTCTTAAATTTCTTCTGAAGCAAAAGTTTTTCATTTTGATGAATATTTTTCCTTTTAGGATTGTGCTTTCAGGGTAGAGGCTGAGAACTTGTTGCCTAGTCCAAGATCCTAAAGATATTTCCATGATCTTATTTCTAAATTTTTTACATGTAAATTCATGATATAGTTATGCTGATTTTTGTATAAAGTTTGCATTTTTTTTTCAAAGTTCATTTTTTGCCTTTGTGTGTCCAATTACTCCAGCATCATCTGTTGAAAAGGCTATCCTTCCTTTATTGAGTTGCTTTCATAACTTTGTCAAAATCCATTGGGCATATTCCTTACCATCTGAGTACTCTTGCTTTATAGTAAGTCTTCAATCAAGTAATGTGAGTCTTCCATCTTTTTCTTCAGAATTGATTTAGCTTAATTAATTTTAACTTGGATATTTTCATTTTTTCCTAAAGGGAAACAAAAAGAGAGAAGAACTGTGACTGTGAGAAACTAGGGAAAATATAGCATTTATAATGCATATGCCCTTGTGTAGTGGTTTTCAAACTTCAGCATGCCTTATAATCATCTGGGGAGTTCATGACAATTTCTGGGTCCCACCCCTAGAGATGAAGTTTGACCTCCAAGTAATTCTGGTGCAGGTGGTTCTGGACTATACTCCGAAACATGAAAAACAATAATGTAAGAAGAAATAAGAAACAAAAACAAAAAACAACACTTTGTTGTTGTTGGGGTTAGGGCTCTTTTTGTTTACTTTCTTTCTACCTCCTCCAGTTCCCCCTTTTATTCCCAGTATGCAATAGGCTTGGCTCTTTTCTGAAGACCACATTTGTGGTTACACATGGTAAGAACATTGCAACAGAACATTTTTTAAAATATATTTTTATTGAGTTCAGAGAGTAAGGGAGAGGGAGAGACAGAAACATCAATGATGAGAAAGAATCATTGATCAGCTGCCTCCTGCATGCTCTACACTGGGGATGGAGCCCTCAACCCAGGCATGTGCCCCTGACCTGAACCAAACCCAGGACCCTTCAGTCCTAGGTTGACGCTCTACCCACTGAGCCAAACAGGTTAGGGCACAACAGAACATTTTGTTATCATTTTTTTTTATCTCCTAAATCTTAAATATTTCTGGGGAAACACATTTGTATTATAACTAGAGGCCCGGTGCAATTCATGCACTGGTGGGGTCCCTCGGCCTGGCCTGTGCCCTCTCACAATCCAGGACCATTCAGGGGATGTCAGAGAGCTAGTTTCATCCTAATCCCTGCAGGCCAGGTCAAGGAACCCCACTGGTGCACGAATCCGGGCACTGGGCCTCTAGTCTATAATAATAAAGCATAATAGGCAAATCGACCGAACAGCAGAACGACCATCACAATGAATTTCTGGATGGACGATGATGCTAATGACATGCACTGTCGCCAAGCCAGCCAAGGCAAGTGCAAAGCAATTGGTCAGGGGGGCCCACCATTGCCCCACAATCGCACCACAGAAGGAGGCCCAGGCCACCTTCTGTGGGACAATCGATGGCGGGGGTCCACGATCAATTGCCCCAAAGAGGGAGGCCCAGGACGCTGGCCAGTGGGGAGATTACTCAGGGATGGGGGGCCCTGCGATCACCCCAAAGAGGAAGGCCTGGCCAGGTGGGCAGGGCCTCCCTCTGCTGGGTGATGGAACTGGGGGCCCTGCAATGGATCGCCCCAAAGAAGGAGGCCCAGGCTACCTGGCCTGCGGTGCTGTGGTGGGTCGGTGGGGTCTCCCTCTACGTGGCGATTGATCTGGGGGCCCTGCAATTGATGGCCCTGCAGAGGGCGGCCCAGGCCACTGGCCAGTGATGCTATGGCAGGTGTGCAGGATGGCCAGCAATTGCCACACAGAGGGAGGCCCAAGGCCAGCCAAGCAATTGAACCCCACACCTATCACCCACAGAGGGAGGCCACCAGTGGCGGGGGAGGGGAAGACAGCACCGCGCAGATGGCAAGCAGTGGCAGCAGCCAGGGCAGGGCCAGCTGCCAGCAGCCAGGGGAAGGAAAGCCCCGATAGACCCTGATCGCAGGCCAGACGTAGGGACACTACCTGAGGGGTCCCAGATTGTGAGAGGGCACAGGCTGGGCTGAGGGACATCTCCCCCCACCCCTGCACTGTGCAGGAATTTTGAGCACCAGGCCTCTATTATGCATATAAGATCTTTGGTTAATCTCTTCCTGCCCTCCCCTCTCTCCCCTTTCCTCTGAGATTCATCAATCTGTTCCATGTTCCCATGCCTGTGATTTCCACTCCTGCGTTGAGCATCTGCCCCCTGGTGGTCAGTGCATGTCATAACTACCAGCCAATCGGCCAGTCGCTTAGGCTTATATATATATAAATGGAAATTCCTAGGTAAATAGGATCTGCTTGATACAATTTTACTTCAAATATGCTAAAACTCATCTATTTGATTAGAAAGACACCCACATAGATTCCACTTTGATAGGTATCTCAGAATACATATTTCAATTAAATCCTGCACTAAGAAAAAAAAAGAATACATATTTCAGAGATCAAGAAGGAAGACATAAATTCCTTGTGTACTTGTTTACTTGTGCAACATCATAACTACAAAACTGAAACATTAAATATTATTCTTCCTTCAACTTTTCTAGGGAGTGAGTATATATAAAAATAAAAATAAATATTTCCAAGTGAAACAAGGAGAAAATAAGCATTTAAAATATATCCCTCATGCCCTAACCGGTTTGGCTCAGTGGATAGAGCGTCGGCCTGCGGACTCAGGGGTCCCAGGTTCGATTCCGGTCAAGGGCATGTGCCTTGGTTGTGGGCACATCCCCAGTGGGAGGTGTGCAGGAGGCAGCTGATCGATGTTTCTCTCTCATTGATGTTTCTAGCTCTCTATCCCTCGCCCTTCTTCTCTGTAAAAAAATCAATAAAATATATTTAAAAATAAAATAAAATAAAATATATCCCTCAGGCGTGTTATTATAGGTTGTCCTTGTCAATATACTTGCTACAGCCATTTTAAAAATCCTAAGTCACCTTGTAATGCTCTTTGTAGGCCATTTACAGGGAGAGGGTTCATTAAGCCCCAATGAAACTTTCAGGAAGATGTCCTGTGTTTATTCCATGCATAAAATTCATCCACTGTGATATTAAAAGAGCTGCTCCATTGACTGCCTATACATGAGGTGTGTGAATTTTCAGACTATTGAAAAAAAAGTTTCTTACTTCATTTTGTCTCCCGCTTCATTCTAAAGAAGAAAGTTCTTGCATAAGCTCTTCCTTTTCTTGTTCCAACTCCTGCAAATGATGTTGGTTTTGCTCCAGTCTGTCCTCCAACCACTGTAGGAGAGGCCCGCTGACTGCTGACATCTGACTGCACAGGTTCTTGGTAAACACTTCAATAGGAAAAACACAGATGAAATAACATGGCACCCCCAGCAGGCCCCCCTCCCAACTGTGAACACAGAAAGAAGGGGTTGGAGGAGGAAGTAGAAAAAGTGCAATAAGTAGGACTGGCAGATAATTTTGTACAGCCATGTAGAGGAAAGGCAGAACAGCTGAACCAAGTTACCTCTTCTGAGGCATTCCTGAATATCCCTGTACGCATGGGCCAGAGGGAAGCCTAGCTAAGCAGGGAGCGGAAAATGACCAGCTCTTTACTCCCTTAGAGAGAAATGATGGGACGGATACACTAAGCCATCTCTCTCTTTGCCTCTCAAAGTAATTACCTGTAACACTTAAAAGCCTCCCCTTCTTCCTCACTGGTGACTTTGTCAGCCACTGGGGAAGATCGCACAGAATGGCCTGCGACTCGGGACTAGAGAAATGTGGGTGGATAGCTGAGTATGTTGGGGAAAGGTAATCTCGGACATTGTATTGAGTTTGCTGTTCCTTGGCCTTGTACTAGTATAGGGATTCCTTCTGTATTTATTGGCATGGAAAAATTTCCTTCCTCATGCCCTCCCTTTCATCTGTCTTTCTGTCTATGTTTCTATTCAACTCTTTTGATTCCCACCACCATAGGCTGGTAGTGGTATGCTAGAACCAACTTAGAGAAGCTCCTGAGAGCCAACTGTTGAAATTTCAGAAAGTCTGTGATCTGATTGAGGCCATATTAGTTGTTTGAAATCAGCCATAGAGAGCTGTTATACCATGGAAACTGACACACACCCAATTCGGGGCCCTCCGCCTCCCTGAGAGTTGGCTATTAAACATGTACCAGCACACCATTGAGGGGAGACTCTCATAAAACTTGTCCCTGTCTTTCCTCCAGTCTTACTCTAGGGAGCACTTCTGTTATGTGAGGGTCTGAGGCAGCGGTTCTCAACCTGTGGATCATGACCCCTTTGGGGGTCAAACAACCCTTTCACAGGGGTGGCCTAAATACATCCTGCATATCAGATATTTACATTACGATTCATATCAGTAGCAACATTACAGTTATGAAGTAGCAACGAAAATAATTTTATGGTTGGGGGTCACCACAACATGAGGAACTGTATTAAAGGGTTGTGGCATTAGGAAGGTTGAGAACCACTGGTCTAAGGCATTCGATAGAAAAGGTGAGAGCAGGATTAATGATTGGCAAAGCTTTTGGGAAAGGAAACGTGAGGATAACTTATACCAATCATTTCAGTCACTTCAACTTAATTTGCTTCTGTCAGCTGAGTATTCCAGAGATTGGACACTGCGTATAAACAAGAAAAAAATCTTACCTGAGCCATTATGGATCTTGGTTACCGAGTCCAGATGTGTAAGACTAAGGGGATAAAATAGTTTAGGTTAGCAAGAAAGCAGCAGTGGAGGGAAAACAAAATGGTCACGGACTCTATAACGAAATGATATACTGTACCAGACCTCTGCAATCTGGACTAGATGAATATGTATAATTTAAATTCCTATTATAGTTAAATTTTGCATGATTTTTGAGACATGACTTTATTCAGAACTTTAATATAATTCAGAGAGATTTTTTTAAAATTCTCACCAGATGATATTTTTCATTGATTTTTAGACAGAGTGGGAGGGAGGGAGAATGGAGAGAGAACGAGAGCAAAAGAGAAAGTGACAGAGAGACAGAGAGAAACATCAATGTGAGAGAGACACATCAATTTGGTGCCTTCCGCTCAAGCCCCAACTGGGGCCAGGGGTTGATCCTGCAACCAAGGCACATGACCTCGACTGGGAATAAAACCTGTGACCCTTTGGTCCACAGGCTGATATTCTAACCACTGAGCAACTGGCCAGGGCTCAAAGAGATAATTTTGAAATTATTGCCTCTCATTGAAGCCTTCACATAGTGTACATTTACTGGGCAAGACCCAGTGCTTGGCATCAGGGCTAAGACATTGTAGTTCATGATTTTTTTTACAACCCGAAAAGTGTCTTTGCGCTTGGAAGATCCAAAGTGGTCCAGGAGATAAACAAATGTTAATGAGATTTTTGTTATCAGACACTGAGAAACTTTATTATTGGAGACTGCTATTGAAACAGGCTCCACAGAGAGGTAAAAGGAAAGAGTTGAGCTGCTAAGATGAAAGGAGAGAAGAGGACAATAGGGACTGGCCCTTAGAAGTGGAGAAGAGAAGTGAGGAAGCTTTCTACCTGTGTATCCTCCTGTATGCATCTTGCTCCTCTTGGCACAGGATCTTTGGCAGCTCGACTGCTGATTCAAGGCACACTTTTCCAATGCTCACATGAGGTACAATATGGATTGGGATTTCAATTCTCTCATATCTGCAAGACAATCAATTCAAGTCAGTTTTTGTTTGTCTGTCTCAAGCTTTTTGAGGTATAATTGACAAATAGGAATCCTATAAAAGGGTAATATGCAAATTGACTAAACAGCAGAACGAGGGGCCGCTATGATGCGCATTGACCACCAGTGGGCAGATGCTCAACACAGGAGCTGCCCCCTGGTAGTCAGTGCACTCCTACAGGGGGATCACCGCTCAGCCAGAAGCCCAGAAGCTGGGCTCATGGCTGGCAAGTGCCTCCATGGCAGCCAGACATTCCCCAAGGGCCCCCCGACTGTGAAAGGGCACAGGCTGGGCTGAGGGACAACCCCTCCCCAACCCAGTGCACAAATCTTATGCACCGGGCCTCTACTTATATATATTTAAGGTTTACAAATTGCTATTTTGATACACACACACACACACACACACACACTGTGAAA
>PVJC01020148.1:0-13461 GCA_004026665.1 Murina feae
GCCTCCCCCTGCCCTCGGCCTCCCCCTGCCCTCGGCCTCCCCCTGCCCTCCGCCTCCCCCTGCCCTCCGCCTCCCCCTGCCCTCGGCCTCTGGACACCGAGCCATCAGCCCGCTAACGCGCCCGGCTGTGGGGTTCGCACGGCAGCCCACGCGGAACAACACGACAGAGCGACGCTGAAGGTTCCGGAGGGGCACATTCTGGGGGGCACCAGGGCCCGAGGCTGGGTTTCCCGGAACCCTAGACAGCCCGAAGGAAGGCAGCGAGCTGTGGGCGGTAGCAGGGTCTGCAGGTCCGCCTGCTGTTAGGGGCGGCCCCGGGGAGCCGGGAGGGGGCTCGCCTCCGATTCGCCGGCGCGCGGACCGTGGAAATGAGCGTGTCTGCCTTCTCCCCAGAAGCATGTAATTTCTCTGGAGAGTGAGATGGGAGCAGGCAATCACTCACAGTGCGAAACGTCAGTCAGGCCCAGGCCGGGCTCAGGTTCAGCCAGGAGGTGGGGTGGGTAGGAAGACAGGAGGTTCTGGGCATGGGGGGAAGGAGGACCCTGAGAATCGCACAGGCGGGCGGGGTGAGCTGCACCTTGAGCAGGTGGAAGGGAGGCAGCGAGCGGCGGCCAGGGGAGCCCTGTGTGCAGCTTTGACTCGGTAACAGGAGCCATGGGGCTGTTCCGTTATCATGTGCATTAGATGAACACCTACTATGCGCCCTCAGCCACGGTCCTGAGCCAGACATGATTGCGAAGGGAAACCTCCCACAGCACACTCAAGTGTGCTGGGCGGGGAGACATTGGGACCCGCTTGACTGCCCGGAGCAAGGAGGGGCCCCTGGCCCGGCCGGCGTAGCTCAGCGGTTGAGTGTCCACCCAGGAACCAAGAGGTTCCCGTTCCATTCCCAGTTCAGGGCACAGGCCCGGGTTGTGGGCTCCATCCCCAGTGGGGGGCGTGCCGCAGGCAGTCCATCCATGATTCCCTCTCATCACTGATGTTTCGCTCTCTCTCCTCCCTTCCTCTCTGAAATCAATAAAAAAAAATATTTTTTTAAAGAAAGAAGGGACTCCGGGGAGCAGTGGACACGGAGGGGCGTCTGAGATGTGCAGCAGGGGCGGGCGAGGCGAGCCCTCTGCAGAGGTGGGCGCGGATGGGCTCAGGGGGCACAGGGGCTGGGGCTGGCGGCTGGAAGGAAGCTTGCACCCTCGCACCCACACTCGGCAGCGCCCCTCCCGGCCCGAGGCCCCCCCCTCCTGTCCACATCACAGACGCCGCGGCAGCGTTTTGTAACAAGATGCAAATCAGCACTCGCCTTGCTGAAAAGAGGGGGGAAATCACTGTAAACAAAACCTCTGTCGCCATGGAGACCATTAAAAATAGCTTGCCCCCCTCCCCCACGGCGGGGCGCACACAGCTCAGTTCCCCGCGCGGGTCATTGTGACTTTTTGATTATGAGTGGCTCCCTGCTCCCACAGGAAGATGGACGGAGGCACAGAACTGTCCAAAGGCGGCCCCTGTGAGGGTGCCCCCCAATGTGCCAGGAGACGGGGCCTGCGCTGCCATTTGTGTCACCATGGCCCCTCAGTCCCACCCGTCCCCCCGGCTCCCTGCCTGCCTGCTCCTCTGGATCGCGTCCTGGGATTAGTGCACCTGAACCACACTCCCCGCGAGGCTCGGGCCTGCAGGCAGAGGCTCTGAGGGGCCTGTGTGCTGTCAGGCCCATGCCACGGCCACGGCCACGACCACGAGGGAGGTGCCCGGGAGCTCTGGACCCTGAATGAACAGCCCACAGACCCCGGGCGCCAGCCTCGCACGCCCCACACGGCCACTCGCGGACCGAGCGCAGGAAGCGGTGAGTTGCTCGTGGTTCCTGTCCCACCCCTCGCGCGGGGCCTTTTCCCTGCCCAGGGCCACGGGCGATGTATAGCAGCACCGCGGGCCACGCGGGAGTTCCCACTTAACAACCAGCTGCTCGTCCGGTCAAACATCTCAGAACTCGCCCCGGCGCCTTGGCAGGGCCAGACCCGCTGACGTCACGGGCCTTCTGTGGCCGCGGCCGGCCGGCCCCGCGCCTGCTCTAGAAGGCCGTCCGCGAGGACTGACCCGTCGCCCCAGGGGGCGTCCGGGACCCTGGTCACAGCACCCGTCGGCCGGCCGACACCTGGTCTCCTGCACGTGCTTCTGCCTAAAGTCGCTGTGACCCCCCCGCTGTGGGTCCGTTGATGACGAGGGCTCTGCCTGCCTGAACGGAGATCATCCAACCACGTGCTCCCTCGGGGGACCAAGGGGGGGCACGCAGCATAGCCTCGCATCAGGGACGCGGGACAGCACCCCAGCGCTGTGCTCGGGGCCGTCGTAAACGCCAGCGTCACCCCAGAAAGCACCAAACGCACAGACCAGCTCACGGCCGCCGAGGGGGGCGCCGAGGCTCTGCCCCGCCCGCGCGCCCTCCGCCCTCGGTGCTGCTTTGTGGTCACCGATCAGGGCGGGCAAGCGGGCAGATTCGCAAATGGAGTCCGACCGTCCCACCCGTGATCACCCTTTCAGGCCGCTGACTTCCCGGGTGGTTTGTCGCACGGCAAGAGGCGACAGGGACAAGCGCCGGGGACCTAGGGGGCCACACGGCCCAGCTGCCAGGGGAGAAAGTCCAGGCCTGCCCAGGCCGGCGGCCACGAAACTAACCAGGTTCTGCTGACTCAGTCAGGGTCGAAAGCCCACCGTTTGCGTCTCGATAGGAAATAGCAGCCACCTGCCGCTCTCCCCGCGCCACACCACGCGCCTCCCGCCCTAAGCGTGCGGCCGAGTTACATCTGTCCGTGGCCCCGGGCAGACCCCACGCAGGCAGAGGACCCAACGGTGCCCCCGTCCTGGAGGGGTCTCGGCCTCCTGGGGCCTTGGCGACTAGAGAGGAGCATCTTGGTGGCACTCTCCTGCCCGCGGGCAGGCGTGCTGAGGGCTGGGGAGTGGGCAGACGCCAGGGGGCTCACCACACAGGGCCAGGCGCCTGCTCCCCGCTGGGAGAGGCTGGGAGGCTCCTGGGGGAGCCGGCGCACAGTGGAGCCGGGTTTCCTGGGGCCACGTGGGGTCAGAGGAGCAGAGGTGGCCCGGTGCCCCGGGCAGAGCAACCTGGTCAGAGCAGGGAGCTGCGGGCAGTGGGCCACAGCTTTGCAGACAAACCCACAGAAGGTGGACAGCTGCCCCCCCTCCCCATCCCTCCATCAGCGCAGCTCCTGCCTGACACTCCCTGGAGGACCACGCCCTCGGCCCGGCACCCACGGTCCTGGTGGCTGACCCAGTCCAGGGACTAGCCTCGGGGCAAAGGGCCCCGGTGCCGCCTGCCTCTGACTCAGGAAAGAGTGGGTTGGGTTCCTGCTGCTTCAGATCCAGGTGGATCGGAGCTTCGGGGTCTGTGTCTCGCGTGGGAACACTGACGGGGGAGGACTGCTTCTCGCGAGAGGGGCCTTGGGCCGTGGGGACGGGAGGGCCGGGCGCGCTGGGACCCGGGAAACAGTGGCCCTCGGAGGACAGCCATCCCGCTCCCAGCGGACCCAGGTCCCGCCACCGAGGACCGCGCACGCGGACTTGAAGGCACCTGCGTCCACCTGCAAGGGCAGAGGGAGGGCCCTCTGCGAGCCCCACTTCTCTTCTGCAGGAGAGGAAGCCTCCAGCCGCGGGGCTCGGGGCTGAGCACCAACCCGCTCCCTGGCGCGGGAAGAACAGGGCGGGGGGTAGGGGATGGGAGACACCTGGCAGCCCCTCATGGGGAAGACATGGGGCGCCTCCGCCCTCCTCAGCCCCTGAGGAAGCTGGCTCTGAGCTCAGCGTCCTGTCCCCCAAGGCATCGGGTCACACGCCAGCCTGTGACCTTGGTCCCTCCCGCTGCCTCCCGGCCCCTCTGTAGGAGGGGGGTGACAATGCGCCCCCCTCGTGGGGTGGCCCGGGTTACCCCTGACCATTCAGCACCAGGCTTAACCAGTGCCCGGCCACAGCGGGCCTGCCCTCCCCGCGGCTCCCGGCCCCTCCGGCCCCGTCGGCGTCCACGTCAGCTGGGCCTGTGCACCGTCCTCCGCAGGAAGCTCCGTCGCCCCACGCGGCTCAGCCCTGAGGCCCCCACTCCCTCCCGAGGGCCTGCTCCTGCCCCGCGTCCCTGCCTCTCCCACACCCCGCCCGCCCCGTGTACGGGGGGGCACAGACCATTGTGACACGGTCCTGAGCCAGACATGATTGCGAAGGGAAACCTCCCACAGCCAGTCACACCTGCACCCCAGCCCAGGGACCTGCCAGGGGGGCGTCCGGGGACGCACTGAAGCGAGAAGTGGCAGCCACGCTCTCCCCTGGCTGTGCCCCTCCCGCCCCCCCACCCCCACTCCCCACGGCCTGCACAGCATTCTCCCCACCCAGCGGGTACACGGGCAGATGGGTCTCCCGGGAATGTGGGCGGCTGCTCACACAGTAGGAGCCGCTGGGCATCTGCCCCTGTGGGCACCGTGGAGACTGGGACCCGGGGCTGCGTTGGGGGGGGGGGGGCACACTCGGGCAGCAACCTCTGCAGGGGCAGCGGGGAGGGGGGTTTATCTGACCCGTGCAGGTGGCCTGGGCACGCCCAGAGGAAGAGGGAGCCCACGAGGGGCCAGGCAGGCAGTCCTGGTGCAGAGGGCCCCTCGGAGGCCGGCCTCTGCCCTGCTCGGGGCTGCCATCCATTTGTAAAGGTCACGCTCTCGGGCCCCCTGGCTGCCCCCCATCCAGGGCCCCGTGCGCCCCAGCCTCCCAGGAGGGTCCTCGCTCAGCCCCGTCCCTGCTCGTGGGGAGAAGCCCTATTAGAAGGGAAGGCCCCTGAGGGACCCCCTGAGGCTGGTTTGTCACTCTGTGACTCCCCCCTCGCCCGCCGCTGGCCACCCCCTCCTTACAGGGGCCTCAGGGAGCTCAGGCATTGGAGCCCTCCGTTTTCCAGCATCACCCCTGCAGCTGTCTGCCCCCCACAGGCCTCCCTGGAGTTGGGGTGTCCCTGTCCCCCGAGGTCTGCCATGACCAGGGCCCGTGGCCAAGGCCTGGGAGGGGCCTGGCCTTGACTGACAGTTGCTGGGTGAATACTGCTCCCCGAGTGCCCTCCCGGAGATGGGGCCTCTGTGCCCCTCCACTTCCCTTGTCTCCCGTGACTCCCAGAATCGTGAAGAGACGCTTAAATAAATGCTCGCAGGGCAGCGTGGGGCAAGGAGCCTGCGGCACCTCCGACAGGAGCTGCCCATCGCTGTCACCCTCTGTCACGGCCGCCGCTGGGCTCCAGGGCCACAGAGGGCGGGCTCCTGGGGGCCTCTTGAGCAGCCATCCCTAAACACCCCCACCCCAGGCAGACGTCGGCTGCACCCCTGAAACCTGGGTCTCCTGGCGGTGGGGGTGTCTTCAGAAGGCATCTGGCCTGGGTGCCTCGCCCTCTGGGGTCTGGAAAAACATTTGTCCCGGTGCCTGCCACACCCATCCTTCTGCACACACACATGCACACACATACACACACCACCCCCGGGCGCCCCCAGGAGCTGACGGGGAGCTCCAACCACCCCCTCTCGGCTGCTGGCCCCTGGCTCAGGGCCCAGGCCCCACACTGCGTTTCCCGTCCCATCTCCCTCGTCCCCTCTCCCCAGCTCCCCCACAAAATAAAATTAAACGTGAGATAAAGGACGGCCCGTCTCTCACAAGGCAGGACCTGGGGTGACCCGGCCCCCGCTCTCTGAGGTCCAGTGACAGCGCAAGGCCACGCCCCCCCGCCCAGAAGCTACTCGGCTGTGCCTGGTCTCCAGAAACGGCTGGGGGATTCGGCCCACACGCGTGTTGTTGCTCATGTTGCTGCTCAGACGTGGGCCGGTCCTGCCTGGGCCTCCATCTCCCCGAGTCCGGCCCAGGGCCACAGGGCTGCGGCGGGAGGGCGGGCGGTGACAGGCCAGCGGGTGCGGCATCCAGGAGCCTGGAGAGGCGGCTCCTGTGCTGGGACCTGCCCTTCCCCACAGTCAGATGCCAGTCAGACCCGGTCACCCCCCAGGTGCCCCCTCCTGCCCCTCAGGCCAGCCAGGCCATCACCTGCCTTCCCTCTCGAGGGGCTGGCCCTGGGGCGGGGGCGGGGGCAGGAGGAGGAAATGCATTCGGGCGAGGCCTGTGGCTCTGGATCCTGGGGTGGGGGTGGGGGGGCCTGGAGAGGGGAGGGGGGCGCGCTGGGAAATCTTTCTTCCCGAGTCTCGAGTCCCGGGATTTTAATTTTACGGTTCACATTTCTTCCAGCAGAGCCGGTGACGAGGTGGAAAGCCTGCGTGATTAACTGTCCTGCTGGCGCCCGCAGCCGTGATGGATGGCGGGAGCGGGGCTGGAGCAGCGGGCAGGCGCGCGGCCTGGCCGTAAATCCCGCTCCGACGGCCGAGGGGGGGGGGGGCACAGCAGCCGGCGGCTCACAGGCTGGGCCCAGGCACCCCCCCGGCCGGGCGCCCCCCTGCTCTCGCGCGGGGACACTGTTTCGGGGAGACGGAGGCGGCCGCTCTGTTGTGTCATTGATTTTTGATAAAAGCGGGTGACACTGCGGATCTGGCGGTTACTCCACGTCTCCCCTCCTTCGCCCACGGCCCGTCAGCGGGCAGTGGCAATGCCGGTGTCGGAGGGGACGGCCAGGGCTTGGAGAGGCTGCCGGGAGGTCTGGCTCTCCCTCATCTTTACACGCGTGTGCACAAACGTACAGTGCACACATGCGCATGTGTACAAGTGTATGAGCATGTGCCTATGTAAGCACCTGCCACACGTGTGTGAGCATCCACACATATGTGTGCACATGCACTCTCACATTGCACATGTGCATAGATGCCCGTGCACTCACACTGCATACATGCAGATGCACATATGTGCTCACACTGCACACATGTGCATGCTCACACATTCAGCACGCTGCATACACGTGTGCACACGTGTCCTCACAATGTGCATTCATGCGTGCACACATGCATACATGCCTACCCATACACTCTGCGCACGCGCGCGCACACACACCTGGTTAGCCAGTGAGGAGGGACAGGAGCCTGCACTCTGCTCCCGACCTAACTCTTCAGTCTCTGGTGACCTTGAGCCCGACATGAGGCAGCAGACGCTCCAGGAGCGGGCAGGCGTGCGTGAGGACAGGACGGCAGGCGCCTCCTGAGGAGAGATGACAAAGGGAGGCTCAGAGGAGCGAGTGCCTCCATGAGATCCTGGGAGCCTGAGCCTGAACCCCAAGACCCCTCCTCCTGCGTACCCGGCCGACCCGCGATGCCAACACCCCTGCCGTTATCGCCAGCGTCGGGGGGTCTCTGCCCAGCATCGCCAGCCTCGGGGGGTCTCTGCCCGGAATCACCAGCCTCGGGGGGTCTCTGCCCGGCATCGCCAGCCTCGGGGGCGGGGGTCTCTGCCCGGCATCCTCAGCCTCAGGGGGGTCTCTGCCCGGCATCCTCAGCCTCAGGGGGATCTCTGCCTGGCATCGTCAGCCTCGAGGGGTCTCTGCCCGGCATCGCCAGTCTCGGGGGGTCTCTGCCCGGCATCGTTAGCCTGGGAGGGGCGAGGGCTCTGCAGTTTCAAAGAATCATTGGCGGCTGAAACCCTGCCTGGCTTAGGGCCGGGCCAGCAGGGCACTGTTTCCAGTTTCCAGGGTTGGCGGCCCCCAGCGGAGCGGAAGGAGCCGCGGGTTCTAAGTCCTCAGACCTCCCCCCGGGGCCTCCCTCAGGCCCCGCCCCTGGTACGCGGATCCATCAGCCACGCACCTGAGCAGGGCGCCGCGGGCGGGCAGACCGCGTCCTACGAGCAGCGAAGATCTCCTCCCGCTGGAGCCCCTGCTGAGAGGCCACCGCCCGCCCTGTGCTGCTCCCAAGAGCCCTCGGGAGGGGTGCAGGCTGGGGTTGGGGCAGGAGGCGGGGGAGCCCGGCATGTGGGGCCATGCACACGCCCACACCCCTGCACACGTCCCAGCACGCCCACACTCGGCACATGCTTGCACACACGGCAGCAGCCCCACACGGGTTCCGGACGCAGGCCCCAGGCCAGGCTGCTCATGGCCTCGTGAGGACGCTGTGTCACCTCTGCAGGCCCAGCGTTTGGAGGCTGGCTGTGCCCCCAGGAAGGGCTGGTGTGCTCCCTGGCGAGGGGCGTGGGGCGGCGGGAAGAGGAGGCCGGGGTGCTGCTGAGCACCCTCCGATGCCCAGGACGGCCCCCATCACCAGGAACAGGCCCCGCCCGAGGTCAGTGCGCTGAGGTGGAGCAACCCTGACACCAAGTCAAACCCGGGCTCTGGAGCGACCACACAGGCCGGTGACAGGGAAAGCACCGAGCGACACGCATGGGAAACCGCTGTATCCAAGGCGAGGCCACGCCTGACCCGCTGGCCCCACTGAGACTCCCAGACTCTCCAGCCCGAGTGGGTGGCTGACCTTGGCGCTGCCAGAGGTACTCAGCCCACACGCTCCGGGGAGGGCAGGAGGCAGGGCGAGGCCTTTCTTAGCATTTGGCTATTGCCACCGCCGCCACGGCCACCGCCGCCACGGACACAGCTGCCACGGACACGGCCACCACTGCCACAGCTGCCACGGCCACCGCTGCACAGGCAGCAGCACCCAGGCCTTTCCCCAGGGCTGCTCTGCAAGCCCGTCTCCTCCCGGTTAACCCTGAGGCCCTGGCAGCCACAATGACGGGAACTCACTCCTGCGTTCCTGGACTCAGACCAGGACCTCCAGATGGGACGCACAGAGAGCGCAAGGCCCCTCAGCGAGCAGCCGCATCGTGAAACCGCCCCCTTCACCCCCACGAGCCTCCTTCCTGTCCCCCAAAGCACTTCCGAGCAGCAGGGCCCTGCAGGGACGTCCACAATGGAGCGGAGAAGGAGGGACCTCGTCATGGGTGGGCCACGCTCCTGCCCCAGGGGCCGCACCACCAGCCCTTGGGTTTGGGGCAAATGCCACCAAGACCGGCAATGGGTCCAAGAACAGGAACATGGCCGGGCCGCTGGCTCAGGGCTGAGCGTCAACCTGTGAACCAGGAGGTCAGGGCCCAGGCCTGGGTTGCAAGCTTGATCCCCAGTCGGGGGCGTGCGGGAGGCAGCCAATCCATGATTCTCTCTCATCTCATCATAAATGTTTCTCTCTCCCCCTCTTCCTTCCTCTCGGAAATCAATTAAAATAAAAATTAAAAAGAAAAAGAACAGGAACACAGAGACGCCCACGGAGGAGGCTGCCGGGCTGCCGGCCCCAATTAAATGCGGGTACATCTGTCGGGCGGTCTGAGGACGGGCACAGAGCCCCCCGCGGACAGCTGCCTGCAGGCGGCGGTGTGCGAGGTGCGGACGCCGGAGAGCTGGGGGGGGGGGGGGGGGGGGGGGGGGGGGGGGGGGGGGGGGGGGGGGGGGGGGGGGGGGGGGGGGGGGAGGCCGCAAGCTGGTTACCACGTGCCTGGGAGAGGGAGGGAGGGCACGAAGGGAGGGAGGCGGCTCTTTTTATAGCAAGAAAACAAACAAACGGTTTTGCTCTGAGAAGCCAAAAAGGGAAAGAGAGAGAGAGCATGTGTCTGCCGTCCTGGACGGGCGCTCAGAACAGCCGTCAAGCTGCCCGGAGAGCGAGGAGTGAGGCCAGGAGCAGGCACACTGGGGCCAGGGCCCGCCTTCCCGCCCCCGACAGCCAAGGACTGGCCGGCCGGTGCCACGCGGCCCCGGCACTGTGCCTCCCCCTCTGTGCGTAGCCTGGGGACACGGGACGGTTGCTCCCCTAACTGCACAGCCTTGGGGCTTGGGCAGTGCCTGCCTGAGGCCCCCGAATAGTGAGGGGGGAAGCGGGGCTGGCTCAGCTCCGAGCCCCACCGAGGGCCACGCCCAACGAGCCAGCCTTGCGCAGAACCCTCCCGAGTCTCCCTCATTCCCCTTCCCTGTCCGCCTCCTCTGACCTCTGTGCTTCCGAACCCCAAACTGGTTCAAGTCACTGTGACCGCGGCCTCTGGGCCTCCCCCCTGCACACGGGAGCTGGCACCGCGCTCCCCGCCTCCTGCCTTTGTTCGCGCCCCTGGGAACCCGCGGCTCCTCCGTGAGATCGCTCCAGCCGTAATAAGCAGCACGAACTATTCACGCCCTGCGACCATCTTTATTATTACGCTTCTCTCCTCCAGAAACAGCCGCCTGCAGTCCTGTCGGGGCCGCCGCTGGGGCCTGGAGGGCGGCCGGCGCTCCCTCCGGCCCTGCCCGGCGAGCAGACGGCGTGTGGGCGCTCGGTACCAGCCTCCTGGCAGTCGGAACATCTGTTCCCGTTAGAAAACGCTAATTGCCATCCATCAGGGCGGCACCTGCCCACATTGACATGCAGCACGCAGGCAGGGAAGCCCACATTTCTCCCCCCGCCTGCCGCGCTCGCCGCATGCTAACTCGCGGGAGCGGCCGGAGGCCAGCACCTCCTCCGGAGGGACCCGCCCCAGGACCCTCCGCAAGGGAAGGGCGTCCCTCCATGGGCACCCCCCGCCCCTGGCCTCTCGCCCGCCAGCCCGCCCTGGGGGTGGACGCGGGGTCGGGACCTCTGAACCGAACGCCTGCAAAGACGGGACGTCCCTCGAAGCTGTCCTCCTCCAGGTGGACGGGGCAGCCGGGCTCTGAGCAAAGTTGGGGCGTGCCCACGCTTCCTGCCCGAGCGCATGTGGGGGGGGATTCTCTGGGTTCACAGCCCCAGCGGCCCCCTCTCCTGGGTGTGCTGCCCTGAGGTGTGCTCCGTAGCAGGTGGGACCGTGCTCTGGTGCAGCCTCCATCCTCTCGCCCTGGGGCACAGGTTTCACACGCCCTTTGGGCCACCATGTGGGTGACACACCCCACTTTGCGACCCCGAAGGGAAAGCCACTGCCTGTGGGACGCTGGGGCCTCCCGTCCGCAGGGACAAGCCGCACCCGTCTCCCCCTCCCCCCCAGCCGAGCACAGCTGCCTGGGCCCCAGCTCTGGGGGTGCCGTCCCACCGAGTAAAGTGGTAACCAGCCCTTCCCTCCGACTTGGAAAATGAGGCAAACCCCCCACATCCATCGCCTCCCAGACAGGCGCACGAGCCTGTGCCTGCCCTGACAAAGCACGCCAGCACCTCCATCTGCAAACCGCAGGCGGGTTCAGCAGCCCCGAGGCCCTGCAATGCCGGCTGGGAGGATGCACGGTCTCCCACGGGGGTGGCCCACCCAGTGCCACGCTCCTGGGTGGTGGGGCGGCCGGGGTGCTGGGCAGAGCCTGAGGCCGGGCGCGTGCTGGGGGGGCAGAGAGAGCCAAGCATTTTGCAAAGAGCGTGCGAGGCCGGGTGAGACACTAAATGATTTAAAAGCCAGTCTGTCCTCGCCTTGGGGACGTTGTGAGCAGCAGAATCCTCTAGAATAACGACCCAGCCAACGACGTGCTGGCTCACAAACAAGAGACAACGTTCAATAATCTTTACTGATTCCAGAGAGGAAGGGAGCGGGGGCGAGAGGAAGACACGTCAATGATGAGAGAGAACCATCCTGGACGCCTCCTCCTGGGGACCGAGCCGTCCCCCCGGGCCTGTGCCCTGACCGGGGAGGGAACCGCGACTCCTGGTTTAGAGGCTCCGCCACTGAGCCGCGCCGGCCGGGCCGAGGAAGCATTTCAAGGGAGACGCTAACGCGGGGTCCGGAGCAGTCGATCGAAGACGCGCTTTGGAAACCTACTATGTGCTGAGCTCGTGCCCTTAAGAAAGCCACGCGGGGACAGGAGACAGGCGAAGGGGACACGGGACCCCGGAGGGAGGTCCAGGGCAGGGAGCGCAGAGTGGCGGCTGCCCGCTGCCGGCGTCGCACACCTTCCGGGGCCCCTGGGCAGAGGACGGAGGGCAGGGCCTGGGCGACACCAACTTCATTAACATCCTCCCCCCCAAACTCGGACGATAGGTCTGTGTTGAACTCGGTGAGTGGTTCCCGGTCCCTTCACAAGGTGGACAGCCCGGTCACCCCTCGGCAGCTGCCGGCGCCGCCGCACCCCGCGCGTCCTGCCCTCCGGCCCCAGGAGTCAAGGTCACTGGCACACCCACACCATCTGCCCTGCCGCAGCGTCCCGCCCAAGGAGAGAGATGGCTGTCCCCCCGCCACACACACACGCAGGCACACACACACACACGCACACGCAGGCAGGCTCACCTTGACTCTACCGCTAATTCCATTTTCATCCCCCGGCGTTTGCTGACACGCGCTTTCTCTTCTTTGCCCACAGAACACAGGTGCCTTTGAAAGCGCCAGACCTGGGAATTCTCAACGCGCCTCGCAAAGCGGATAAACGCCGTTTCCTGCCGATCCGTGCAGTCCTCCCGGCCCCTCCGCCCTCCGTGGAGGTCACCTCCGGCCCGGGTGTCCGCGAGAGACACATCGATGTCTTTCCCTGCCCTCGCCGCCTTTTGAGAAAAACCCACTGAGTCTCCAGGCGCTGTCTTCAGGGTGACCGGCGGGGGCATCCCTGTGCGTGTCCGAGGCCTGGGTGAGGTTGGTGCTGGGGGAGGGAACACTGGAGGGGACAGTGGGGGTCATGCAGAGGTCACCCTGCCTCTCCTCATCTTCCTCTCCGACAGTATTTTTAACATTTTTTAAAATATATTCTATTGGTTTTTCACAGAGAGGAAGGGAGAGGGATGGAGAGTTAGAAACATCGATCAGCTGCCTCCTGCACACCCACCACTGGAGATGTGCCTGCAACCCAGGTCCATGCCCTTGACCGGAATCGAACCCGGGACCCTTCAGTCCGCAGGCTGACGCTCTATCCACTGAGCCAAACTGGTCAGGGCATCATATTTTTATTGATGTCAGAGAAGAAGAGAGAGAGAACCATCCATGATGAGAGAGAGTCATGGACCGCTGCCTCCTGCACACCCCTCCCTGAGGATGGAGCCCACAGCCCAGGCCTGTGCCCTGACCGGGGATCGAATCCTAGGTCGATGCTCAACCACGGGGCCCGCGGGCGGGGCCTCTCTGAGGGTCTGGAAGGTGAGAGCAGGCAGCAGTGCCCTCAGAAAGCAGAGGAGCGGGTCCTGCCCCCCCCAAGCCCCTGCGGACGGGGCCCTGTTTGGACTTGGGGTCTCTGCTGCCGCTCAGAGCTCAGGTGAGGGCCTCCTGCTGTCCTTCTGGGGGGAATGTGGACACAGTCGAGGGGACACACACAGAGGTGAGGAGGTCCCACGATGAGGGAGGCAGGCTGCATGGACACCCCACTCCGCCAGGGGGTGGCAGCGATGCAGGTGACCCCCAGGGCCCCAGAGAGAGTGGCCCAGGTTCCGGACTCGCCGCCTCGGGGAGAAGTAGGGGAGAAGAAGTCTCTGCGGTTTTAGGGCCCCTGCCCCCACCCTCGGTCCCGTGTAGTGGCCCCTGACACCCCCCAGGCACCTGGATTGGGGCCCCGCCCACCTACAGACCCCTCCCACCAGGGCAGCTCTGAGGAGACCCTGTGGGTGCCCTCCCTCCTCACCCCTCCCA
>PVJC01020148.1:13561-29549 GCA_004026665.1 Murina feae
GGGATGGGGGGGACAGGGATTGGATGGAGACAGGGACAGGGACGGGAACGGGGGGATGGGAACGGGGGGACAGGAACGGGGGACAGGGAGACGGGGGGACGGGGACAGGGATGGGGACGCGCTGCAGCCCTGTCACTGGGCCTCGGAGTCCAGGAGTCACCAAGGAAGAGCACTGGCTGCCTCCTGTTTTTAAGAAAACATCTCACCAGCGCCAACAAGCAGCTGTACCCCCCACCCACCCACGCGGGGCCACACGGGGACGGACAGACGCCGAACGCAGACGGTACGAAAGGTCACCAGTGCCAGCGAGGCCCGGGCCGTCCGTGTGGGCAGCCAGGAGCGTCCGGAGGCGGCGTGGACAGCCAGGGGCGCGGACAGCCGTGGGTGTGGAGAGCCAGGAGGAGCCGGTCCAGGCCGCCTCGAATTTATAGAAAGGGGGGGCCACGCTGAGGCTGGTCTCAGCTCACTTCCTGAATCTTCTCCAAATGCGTGGCCAGGGGCAGGAGCCGGCTGTTTCTAAAAGGACCGGTCGCCAAGCTCCAGTCTCGGTGGGGGAAGCAGGCGGTGCCGAGGGAGGGAGGAGCCGTGGCATCTCTCAGGTGGGGCGCCTGTCCCGCCAGCGGCAGCCGGGCTCCCCGAGTGGCAGGAATGCATCCGCCCGAGTGAGGGGACATCCCCTTGGCTCCGCGTAACCACATAAAGCCCGGCTCTCCCTCCCCCGCCACCGCCACCACTGCTGCCACCGCCACCGCTGCCACCGCCACCATCGCCTCCACCTCCACCTCCACCACCGCCATCTCCGCCACCACTGCCACCGCCACCGGAGCGCCTGGATGCCGACGCGGGCGGCGCGATGGATGGCGGGAAGCGGATCACTCCGTGACGGACGGGAAGTCGCACGGCGCCAGGCGGGGGTCCGTCCCAGGGCAGACAGGCGGGCTGGAGTGTTGGGGTACAGGTGACCCGTGCACAGCTAGCAGGCCCTCCGCCTCCGCCACGCCGCCTGCAGGACGGTGGCCGTGCTGACCACGGGAGCGGCTCGCGCGGCCTCCCCGGCCGGCCCTGTCGTCCCCTTTGCAGTGAAAGCAGAGCCCTGGGCGGAGCGCACGTGGGGCCCACGGGTCTTTCTAGAAATGACTGAAACGAGGGGCCTGGGCACCCTCCGGTCGACAGCCAGGGGGTGAGGAGCACGAGGGGCTGGAGGCGTGGCTGGGCCTGGGTCGGCCACCAGCTCCGCTGTCGCTGCCGGAGGGGAGGGCAGCCCCAGGCGCGGTGGCACGAGGCGAGCACCCGTCCCCTCTCAGCCAGACGTAGGCGTCCCCGGGCCCTCAAGCAGGGGACGGTCAGGCCCGACGCCAGTCAGTGGGCACCACACCCGGGCCCCCTGCGTCCCCCTGAGCTCCTCCGCGGCCGGGCTGGCGGACGTCGGGGCACAGGGAGCAGCCACTCCTCACAAGTCCCCCCGACACATCCCCGGGGACCTGCCAACCCCCTGGAGCCACGGCACCTTGGTCTGCGCCGACTCAGCTGGACGCCTTGTGGTCCTGGGGCGAAGAGAAGGACACGGTTCCCTCACCAACGGCGACTCGGCACAGGCGTGGCGGCCGCAGCCTTACCTGGCAGGCGGGCGCGCTCCGTTCTCCGGGCCCTGGGAGGCCCCACGGGTCCCTCCGGAACTGCCTGGCGGTGGACGGTGGCGGTGGCAGGTGGCAGGTGGCTGGGGACAAGTGTCGGCAGGAAGAGGCTCAGGAGCTCAGAGAAGGCCGCTGCCTCCCACCTGAAGGAGAAGAGAAGGAAAACGCTGAGCACCCTGGGAGCAGAGGTCTGCCTGACATGAAGCAAACTCTATGAAGTGAGCCCTCCGTCCCCAACACCCTCCCCCACCCCCCCACCCCCACCCCCGGGTCCTGCCACGACCCTGGCCAGACCACGCCCAGCCTGGGCCCTTCTCCGGGATCCCCTCCTTCCAGTGCCACGCCCAGGCGCAGCCCTCCTGGGAGCCCCCCAGGCCCCGAGTTATTTGGGGGCCCTCACCCCTGAAGTGAGGGAGGAAGCCCCAGAGCTTGTGGTCCCGGTGACCTGGGCACAGGGATGCCAGCCTCTGGCCTGTGTGTGTGGCCTCAGGGGCTCACGGAGCGTCAGCCTGATGCCTGTCTGCCCCCCGTCTCCCGCCCCTTCCCCTCCTGGGAGCCCTTGGGGACAGCATTGCCGTGTGGAGGTGCATGGACACCCCCCTGGTGACTTGCGTGTGACCTCCACGGAGGCAGGGGGCGGAGCCGATGACCTTGCGCAGACCTGGCCCAGCCCTCTCCTGCCTCGGCCTCCTGAGCCCGGGGCCACCTGCCCTCACGGCATCACCCCGCCAGGGGCCTCAGTCCCCCTCTCGCCCCCGACCGAGGAACCTCTGGGGAAACACAGAAGCTCCTGTCTCAGTCTGGGGGTTACTCGGGGCCACGCTGTCGGGACTCCCAGGACCTCGCAGCTCCGTGCGGAAACCACTCGCTGTTTCGATGACAGAGGAACCGTCGCCCGGACGGACCACAGGTCTCGAGGCAAACAGACCTCGCGCCCACGCTCCCGGGCGCGCCCATGGCGGGGTCGGTGACAGCAGCCCCACCCATGGCTGCGAAGAAGCAGCAATGGGGCCATGATGCCGGGGCGCCCGCGCTCGGGGCCGAGAGACCATCGGGGGGGCCCGTCTGCAGGGGCAGGGAGGCCACAGCCACGCGCGCCCCCGGCCTCCGTCCGCTTCGCTGCCCGTCAGCTCTCATGCCCGGAGATGACACAGCGTGTCCTCACCCCTGACCCCCTCGCTGGCCCCCTACACGCCTGGCACAGGGGCCGGAGTCCACGCCGGGCCCTCTGCTGGCACCAGGCAGGGGCGGGCAGAGGGCCCATGACATTGTGGTGTGGACAGGGGGGCACGCAGTGCAGGGGCGGCACACCTACCCCCTGGCACACACTGCCCCCGTCAGCCGCCCCTGGACTGGCCCCCTAAAGGCTGCAGGTGCTGGAGCTGGGACAGACGGACAGACGAGGGTGGACGGGCAAGCGAGGGCCAGTGCAGCCCGCCTCCCTCTCGGACTCCGCTTCCCTGCCGAGCGGCTCCTCCCCGCCTCCTGCCCTGACTGGCTGTGGACACAGACCACCGTCCGGCAGAGGAGGCCCCTGCTGGGCTCAGGCCACCAGCAGCCACGGTTGGAACCTGTAAGAGGCCCTGGAGGAAGGACAGGACACGGATGAAGCATGAGGCACCGAGACTCGGGTCCTGCAGACCCTGCGGCCGTCTGTGCCGTGGCCGTCCTGCGCGTGGGGCAGGGAGGAGGGGGTGTGGGAGGGGTCTGAGGAGCCAGGTCCCGCCGGTAGGAGTGGCTGCCGGACCCTTCGGAGGCCAGGGAACAGGTCCAGGACTCTCCGTTGTCCCCTGGCTCCCGGGTCACTAAGCCATCAATCACAGGGCGGGCGAGGAGCACTGTGCAGCCATCTGTCGGGGAGCTGGGAGCAGGTGCCTGCTGGGCAGGAAGCTGGCCCGGTGACCTCCACGTCCGGCCCATCTTGGCTTCCAAGTGCCGAACTCTCCAGAAGGAGCCGGCGCCCCCCTTCCCCCCTCCCTGCCCACTCCCATCCCAGCAGCTCAGCCCGGCCACAGAGCCTCTCGGTCAGAGACCCTCGGCCTGGGTCCCAGGCGGGGCAAGGCCGAGACAGGGCAGCAAGGACGGGGCGCCGAGTGGGACCCGGCCCGCACCCCGTCCTGTCTGTCCCAGGTCGGGGAGCTGGGGGCAGGGGTCCCGTCGCCAGCTCGGCAAGCCTTGGCGGGAGGAAATGTCGGGTCCAGAGGAGAAACTGGTCGGGCAGGGAGGGGGGATGTGCCTGCCCTTCCCCACGCTGCCCCCCGAGGCCCTGTGTGTGGGGGAGCAAACATCTGAGGTTCCCGCTCCCCACGCCTTCCCGGGAGCCTGCAGGGCCGGCTGAGCCTGGGAGGCGCAGGGCCTCAGGATGGAGGGACGCTTCCCGCATCGCCATGCTTCTGCCCATTGCGCCCTGGCTCCCGGCCCCAACTCCCTTCACACCCGGGTCCCCGAGGCAGAGTGGCATCTAGGATGAGCCGCTGGAGCCTGGTGGGCCGCACCCCCACGCCGCCCACAGGTCCAGCCTGTGCTTCCACGGAGCTGCCTCTCCAGCCCTCTCGCGCCTCAGTTTCCCCAGCTGAGAAGGTGGCACAGCATGAGGTCGTCAGCAAAACCCCTTCTGACCCTCCCTTGGGCCAAAGCCCAGAAAAGGAGGCATTTGCTAGAAGTTTCCAATGAGCACGTGTGACTTTACAAGCGGAGAAGAGCCAAGCTCGCACCAGGAGCACACGAAGGGGGCGCCCACACCCCCCCGCCGGCCCCCGAAGGCAGCGCAGGGGCCTCACGCACCGGGGGGCACAGCCAGCCACGTCCCAGCGGAGGACGGAGCCCCAGAACTGCCAGGCGTGGACAGAGATTCACGGAAAGCCGCCGCGCCCGCCCCGCCAGCAGGAGGTCCGAGGGCGTGCTCCGGGCGGGCCGGGTGGTCCTCGCGGCCCCCAGGGGACTCAGCTCTGACCCGGGGACCCCTGGCCGGCCTGCCCGGCCCTCGCTTTGTAGGGCGGCCCGCAGCGCCCCGCGCCTGGGTCTGGCCAGCACACAGGCCACGCGGGCGAGAGTGAGGCGCAGCCACGCTGGCAGCCAGCCACCCGCCCGCGGGCGACATGCTGATTTCTCTGCACCCCTGGGCCTGCCACGTCCCACGACCTTGGCACCCGGGCCACGGGGGAAGGACACGTGCGCGCTCAGCGCCTCTGCCGGCGCAGCCATTAGCATGCGCAGAGTCGGGGCTGTAATTACCGCGAGTGATTAAGGGCCGCGCCGCGCTCTCCGCGGACTCCCGTGCCTCTCAGACAGCAGCCGGCGCCCGGGGCTGTGATTAATGGAGGGGGGAGAGCGGGGCGTCTCTCTGGCACTATCTCGGGCTTTTTCCTCTTGCTGGGCTGGCAGGGGGTGCGGGGAGAGGGGCGGGGGGGCAGGCCTCGCTCTACCTCCCCAGCCCCCGTGCACCCCGGAGGCGGCTCCCCAACCAGGGGGGAAGGCAGGGCAAGGCCACATCCACGGGGGCCACGGGCATCGGGGGCCAAAAGACACGGCCCTTCCCTCCCCTTCCCGCCGATGCCCAGGGCCGTCCCCGGGCACAGGCCTCGCCAGGACTGTCACCATTCCGTGAGGGCGCAGGTCAGCAGGGCACCTGCCCAGGCACACGGGTGTTCTGGCCTCCACGCCCACGGAACAGCACCGTGTTTGGGTCACAGGCTGACACGCAGTGTGACACATCGCCGTGTTGGGTGCTGGGAAGCAGACCCTTAGGGACAAGTCCTGCCTCAGAGGCTCTCGGTCTTGTGGTCACGGGAACCCGGCACGTGACGAGGGCCCTGAGGACGAGGCCGCACAGGGTGCCCGCAGGGCAAGGCTCTGTCCCTGTGGGAGGGGCTGGGGCGGCAAGGGCGCGGCAGCGGGCGTGACCCTGAGACGAACCAGGAAGTCAGCAACACCGGCTGGAAGCCTGTTGCCATCACACGCGCCAACGGCCACGCCCCGGCCTTCCCACGCGCCCTGCCCACAGCGATGGGGCCCCGCGGGGCGGCCCGGGCCCTCTGCTGTGTGTGTGCGGAGAGTCCCGACAGCACTCAACACACCCAGCCACGGCCCAGGTGATCACACACGCGTGCCGGGCACCACACTCACCAGTGTGCGCCTGGAACCTCACTGAACCCCGCATCGACCCATGAGGAAGGTTCTAGAACCACCCCAGCTCACACACCTACGCCAGGAGCCCCGAGTCGGCCGGGCCCACGTCAGCCTCCTCCTTCCAGAAACCTGGCTCCGCTGAGACGCTCTCCCCACCCCCTACCCCCACCCCCACCCCCAGCCCAGCCCTGGGCCCAGGCTCCTCCCACAGCCAAGAGGGTTCCAGGGCAACAGTGAGCTCCACGGGGGAGGGTCAGCTGCCGCCATCAGCCAGCACCCCCGGCGTGACCGACGTGCGACACAGCAGCGAAGAGACGGGCCACGGCCGTCCACGCTGGGGTGAAGGTCCCGCCGGAAGGGAAGGCGCTGAACCGAGACGCAGGCTGGGGTGCGCCCCTGCCCTGGGGTCCCTGAAGCTCCCTCCTGGGCACACAGAGCCAGGCCGCTGACCTGTGCCTTGTCCGTCTGTCTGTCCTGCCGCCCGGGCGCAAGGCCACGGGCTGTTCCGAGGCCTCCCTGGCTGTGTGCGGCGGGGCAGGCGGGGCAGAGGCCTCCCGAGCGGGGGTGTGATGGTGTGGCCCCACCGTGGGGGACTCTCCCTGCGGCAGGCATGTGGCCGCCTCATGCTGAACTGCACCCCAAAACCTGCCTGTCCCCCGGGGGCCCCTCTCTGTCTCCAGCCAGGCCCCTGTGCGCTCAGAGCCTGGTTGGGTAGGTGGCCCCGATGCTACATCCTGCCGCCTTCCTCCTGGTCAGTCGCTGCCACAGCGTCTCTGTGCGCAGGACCCTCCCACCCGTGTCCTGCCGACAGCATTGATGGCGTCTCTCCTGGGCCCAGGGCTGCGTCCGAATGGGAGGTTTCCGCCCCACACGCTTGTCCCTCACCAAAGCCATCATGCGCCAGACACGAAGGACCAGCGCTGGGTGAGCCCACTCACGGGCGGTCCCTGGAGCCGTCAGTCCCACGGAGCCGGGGGGGGGGGGGGGGGGGGGGGGGGGGGGGGGGGGGGGGGGAGCAGGGAGTAGTTCAGGGGACACATGTCAGGCTGCAGACGGACGGGGTGGCAGCTGCACAATGTGGACGCAGGTAATGCCCTGCCCTGGGCCTGTGAACATAGCACGTTTCACCGCATGTGTTCGCCACGTAAACGAGCCGCCGGCATGCTGGGCCCTGGAGGGCGGAGGGCGTGCGGAGGGCGCCTGCTGCTGGCCGGGCCTCCCTAGCTGCTGCCTAGACTCAGCGCCCAGGACTTGCGGGCACAGCCCTGGGCCACCTGGGAAGGGGCAGCCGAAAGCCCGCCTGGCCTCGCCGCCCTGAGAGGCAGGCCCGGGAAAGCCTGCTGCCCACGCGGGACTTCACCCTCGTGTTAGCGTCACTGGCAGCATCAGGAAGCAGCCCCTTCCGAGGACACCCCCTCGGCCTGCCCCTCCCGCCCGCGGCTCCAGGAAGCCGTCAGCCGGCCCGACTGGACACCAGGCTCGAGGCCGCTCCAGCTTGAGAGCAGCGGCCGGTCGGCCAGGGGTCCGGCCAGGGGTCCACCCGGGGCCGGCGGGAGGCGCGGGGCGGCCTCGAGCGCCGCGATTACAAGGAGATAAGAGGATCAGGTGTAATTAAACCGCATCCACGGGCAGACCCTCCCCTCCCAGGACCGCAAAATAAATTACGTCAGCAGGGCTGAGCTACGGGAACAATTAAACAGAAATTAAATCTAATTCCCGCCTGCTCCCAGCAGAGGGGCGCGCGGCTGCCCTCTCCCTCCTCGCCGCGCCTCGCGGGGACGGTGACGGGAATTAATCACCGGGCAGGCGCAACCGACCCACACCCTCGGCCGCTGGAAATCCGGAGGAGACGCTGTCTGGGAGGAAGGAGAGGCCAGGCCGAGGGGGTGGCCGACGAGTGTGCGTGGCCCCGGGGACGGACCAGCTTCCTCCAGGCGGGGTCCAGCCGGAAGGAGGCGTGGAGACAGCCCCGCGTCCCCGGGCCTGCACATCCCTCCGAGCGAGGCGCACATGTGTGCATATGCTCACGTACGCATGTGTGCGTGCAAATATACATGCACAAACACGCATGTATGCACACACCCCACCTCCCCCAGAGAGGCCCGGGGTTGGGCTCGGGACGCAGAGGGAATGGAGCCGCAGTGGCGTTACCCACGAGGGATGCTCCAGGGAGGAACTCGAGCAAATGCTCCCTTGGTCCTGAGAAGACCCGGAGGCGACCGTCCCACCTGCCCCACTCGCTCTGGGAGCCGCTGAGCTGCCGCCCGCCCCCCGCCTCCCGGCGACGGTCCTCCCGCATTCGCTCCCCCGAGCCTGAGCGTCTCTCTCGGTGACAGGGAGCAGCTCGAGGCCAGGCCGGTCTCTGCAGCCCCGCACACTCAGCCTCCCCAGGCCTCACAAAATCGTCAGCCTACGCGTGAGCCGCTACAGACGACGGGGCAGGGCCAGACCGAGGGACTTCTCGGGCCTTTTACGGCCGAGGGGCCTGAACGAGAAGCGGAGCGCGGTCCCATGGGTCCTCTCCCAGCCCCGAGCCCAGCTTGGTCTCGCGTGTCTGTGGTTGACGGGGCGCCTGCTTCCCCACGGCCCACGTGTGGGTGCCTGCCCCGTCCCCTGAGGAGGCTCCGAGCTGTGCACATGGCGCCGTCTGCGCACCGAGGGCTCCTCCATCTGCTCCCACGCTCCCCGCTTCCCCTGAATAACCTGCTCAGGGTGCCGAGCGCACAGCAGATGAGCCGACTTTATTTTTGTAAACCCAGTTGGTCCTGGAGTGCTGGCAGCCACAATAATAGAAGCGCGCGCCTGGGACCAAGTCTGGGGGTTTGCAGCCAGGTACCCCTGGCTGGGACCAGCAGGGGGAGGGGGTGGCTGAGGGGGAAGGGCGCGGCAAGGTCCCAGCAAGCAGAGCGGCTCCCGGAATCCTGCCCCTTCTGCTGGCTCGGGATTTGCAGGGTTGGGTTGACAGGTCGTAACCCCTGATACCTTAGTGGGAACAGGGACTTTGCAGATGTGACTAAGGTGTAGGTTAAGCCCGGCCGGTGTGGCTCAGTGGTTGTCCACCTAGGAGCCAGGAGGTCACGGTTCGATTCCTGCTCAGGGCACAGGCCCGAGTTGCCAGCTCCATCCCCAGTGCGGGGCATGCAGGAGGCAGCTGATCCATGGTTCTCTCTCATTATTGATGTTTCTAACTCTCTCTCCCTCTCTCTTCCTCTTGAAAATCAGTAAAAAATATTTTTTTAAAAAAAGATGTAGGTTAAGATGAGGTGATGCTGGCGTACGCTGGGCCCTGACCCCATATAATGGGGCCCTTACAGGAGGACGGGACATGCAAGGAGAAGCCAGGTGAGGCTGGGGCTGCAGCCAGCAGGAGCCGGAGAGGCAGGTCGAACCTCCCCCAGAGGCTGCAGACCAGCCGAGCCTGCCCCCCGCCCCCCGCCCCCCCCCCCAGGCTCTGTCCCCACTGCAGCCAGGCCTCCCGCAGCCCTGCCCATGGGCTCTCCCAGTGCCTCCCCTGCCCACCTGCGGCCTCACAGGTGGGCAGAACTGGGGCAGCGTCTACTTTTAGTGCCCACGGCGCCCTCACTCCTGCTTCAGGGCCTCAGGGAAGGTGCCCAAAACACACCTGCAGGAAGAAGGCAGGAGCTAAGGGGCCCCCCGGGGAGTGAGGCGAGGGAGGAGGGGCGAAGTGAGCAGGTGGAGGAGACGGGAAATCACTGCTCAGGGTCAACCCCCAAGTGTTCCCTCCAAGACCCCACTTCCCGCCCTGAGGACGCAGCTGCCATCACACGTGTTCCTGGGACATGGCCCCTGGGAGGTCACGCACTGTGACCTCCATTTAACCCTGCGTTTTTGGAAAGGGGACGTGCCACGGAGAGGGGTCAGCGCCCCGTGTGACTCGGGACAGGAAGTCCAAACCAGGAGAGTCCCAGAGTCCAGCGGCCAGAACGGTGT
Source organism: Murina feae (assembly GCA_004026665.1). Classification (NCBI taxonomy): domain Eukaryota; kingdom Metazoa; phylum Chordata; class Mammalia; order Chiroptera; family Vespertilionidae; genus Murina; species Murina feae. The sequence continues at coordinate 23,275 of PVJC01020148.1, forward strand.
CGAGGCAAAACCTAACTCAGGGAGAACTGAGGCGTCAGGGACCCACCCATGAGCCGCCCAGAGCGGGCACCGGGGGGTGGTCTCCCCTCCCAGGGGTGCACCCTCACTCCAGCCTGCACAGCCCGGGCCTCAGGGACAAAGGAGACTGTGTCCGGCCTCAGGGTGCCCGTGGCAGAGCTGGGGGGATGGCAATAAAGCCCAGATCAATCATTACCACAGAGCAGCCTGGCGTTCTGGGGGGGGTGCCCCCTGGCGGGGTGAGCACGGTGCTGGGGGTCACAGAGGACGGGCTCTGGGAGCCTGAGGAGCAGTCCCCAGGGCCCCCCTTTAGCAGGGCATCCTCAGCAGCATGGGGGTCGTGGTGCAGTGTTGCATTGGGGTGGGGGTGGCGTTCCGATGCGTACTCTGCCCCCCCCCCAGGCCTTCCGGGCGCTGCCCCTGGGAGAGGGGGCTCCCGCTCCCAGGTCTTCCCTTCGCTTCAGCCCAGGAGGCCCCAGGTGGGCGGGAAGCTGGCGGCGCCGGCTCTCTCTCCAGCCTCAGCGTCCCCGGCACCTGAGTTGCCCCACTTCTAAGCGATGGTGAAGGACAAGCTCGCTGCATGTGGGGAATGCGCCGTGGCTGGGACTCATCGAGGCACGGGGTGGGGAGGAGCCAGAGAGCCGCCGCGTCCAGCCACGCGGGTGCTGGCCGGAGGGACGGACCACTCTCCACACGGAAGCCAACGGCCCCTCCGAGGCCTGGCCCCGGCCCAGCCCCACAGGCCACTGTTCCCCACCCAGGGACCTCGGCCCCCATCCCCCGCACCCCCTCCCCTTTCTCACATTTGGCTAAAAATATAGCAAAATACCCTCCCCTTCCCCACCCCCCCAACTGCCGCTCCGGGAAGCCCGGCCAGGGGGTGCGCTGCTCCCCCAAGCCTCCTGGGCCCCGAAGATGCGTGTCAGGCCCGCTTTTGTCAACCATCCTGTCCTCCATGACTCACCTGCACTCCGGACACACTTCCCTCCGGCCAGCGGCCAGCAGCCCCCGGCCCGCCCCACCCGCACACGGCACATGGCACACGGCCAGCGGGAAGGGTGAGGACGGGGAGAGAGAACGGCAGGAAGGGGCAGGTGGTCACTCCTGGCTCGCGCTGGTGGAGAGCAGGCTCTCGGCGTGGCCCTGGGACCCAGGCTGGGCATAGAGGTGCTGGGGGTCGGAGGAGCGACCGGAGTCCCCTGGGTCGGGGAGACTGAGCCGCTTTCGGCAAGACCCGTGGTTATAATTTTGTCCTCATTGTAAAATAAAAACACGCTCACGGTAGAAAATGTAGACACTACACACATCAAAAAAGAAGCACTTAAAACAGCCCTAATCCCACTCACCCGAAATAACGCCGTCCACACTGCGCGCCACGTGGCCTCCCAGACGGGCGGGTGCGGAGAGCGCCCGAGGTCCCCGCGGACCGCGCTGCACATTCCCGTGACTTTTCCACTCAACTGTGTCTCAGACGGACCGCAGCTCTGCCTCTGCAGCCTCCTTCTCGCGGCTGCCTCAGCCCACGCACACGCACACGCACACGCACACGGAAAGGGCGACCGGGACCGCGAGGGGAGCACTACCAGCACGGGGCTCAGCCAGGAAGCGTTGGGAAGGAAAATGCCCTTTACAAACACGTCGGCTGGGTGACTGCAGAAAAATACGTGCAAAGAGATTCTTTCGAATATGTTTTCATTGATCTCAGAGAGGGAGGGAGAGGGAGAGAGAAACTGGCCGCTTCCTACACGCCCCACACGGGGGACCGAGCCCAGGGCATGTGTCCTGGCCCGGAATTGAACCGTGACCTCCTGGTTCATGGGTCGATGCTCAACCACTGAACCACACCAGCCAGGGGCTGGTGCCACAGCCTTGTGATGCAGAGGCTGGTGCCACAGCTGCTAAAAAAAAAAAAAAAAAAATCATTTTCTCTTTAGTCCAGATTCTGCAACATCAAAACACCAAGAATGCGCGACGCCTCAGCCAGGGACATGTCTTCACCAGGACACGGCGCCACCGGTCCAAAGGGCTGACCTCTCACGGCAGGGGCTGTGGCCTGAACGTGTTCCCTCAAAATTCATCTGTGGACGCCCTGACCCTCCATGTGACAATATTGGGAGATGAGCCCTTTGGGAGGTGATGCGGGTTAGATGAGGTCATAAGGTCATAAGGGTGGGGCCCCCATGGTGAGATCAGTGCCCTTAGGAAGAGTGACAGCCCCTGAGCATGGGATTGGTGCTGTAGGCCTGGGTACCATCTGTGGGAACCGTCGCCTAACCCTAACCCTAACCCTAACCCTAACCCTAACCCTAACCCTAACCTGCGTGGTGTCAGGAGCCCCAGGGGGGATGTCAGCCTCGCAGTCCGCCCTGATCTTTGTCTGGGACCCTCGGTGTGTGAGCTCTAACCAGCTTCCCATGGAGTCAGGGCCACGGCCTCAGCACAGAGAGCCTGGCCCAGCCGTTCCGAACGCCCCAGCTGGGAGAGACCTCGTACGTCTCATACAGGCCTCCTCCCGCAGTGAACAGGAGCAGTAAATTAGACTCCGGGCTCAGCGCACATTCATGCAATTTCATTACATGCCCAGGAGCACGCCTGGTTCCCTCCAAGATGAAGACGAGCTCTCGGAAACGCGCGCTCAGCGAACGGAGTGATTTAACCGCCTGACGGGGCGCGCGGGAGCCCAGCCGGAGGACAGGTCACCAGTGGGGACATGGAACGAGAGGGGCTGACGCCACCACCCTGGCCGCCCGGACGCCCGCAGCGTCTGAGCCTCGTGCCGCGGTGCGTGCTGTCCTCTGTGCTCGGAGACTCACGGGCAGGAGGGGACCCCCGTTGTCCCCTGTGATGCAGGGGCTGGTGCCACAGCTGCTCTGCACACGAGTCTACAGAAAAGCAGGCCTCAGAGCCCCCGACCCCCTCGGTCAGAGCGAGCCTGTCTGTGAGGGGCGCCGGGGAGGTCCTGAGACGCGCCGCCTCCTGGCGCAGCCTGCGGTGTCGTGGTGGTGATGGTGCGGGGGAGGAGGATCAAGGACATGGGGGGGGGACGCCCCAGCTGCCGGGACTGAGACGGAGAACGAGGAGCAGGAAGGAAGGGTGAGGGGAGAGGAGTGACTCCCCATAGCCCCGGAGGCTGCTGCTCCTGCCGGAGCTCCCCCACACCCCACGCCCCACGCCCCACGCCAACAGACACCCTGATGTCCACCTGCCGCGCACGCCCCGGGCTCCCAGCCACCTTCCTGGAGACCCTGAGGCGGACGTCCCTGCCTCGCGGCTCCATCACGGCCCCGAGCCACCCTCCCCTCCCCCCGCACACACTCTTACATAACTCAGGTCCTTCCTCACCCCACGCAGCACCGTCCTCGAGTCCCACCTCCCAGGCACAGGGTGTAACATCTGCTCGCACCGCTCTCCCAAGGGAACACACGCCTCCCCCACACCCGCACCCCACACGCGAACACTGTCACCTCCCCCAGGCGGCCGGGACAAGACATAACACACGCACCACCACCCGCCGCGGCACGGCACGAAGGGCAAGCAAACCTCGGGTTCTAGAGAGTCGGCAGCACGGCCTGGGGGCAGGAGGCGGGGAGGGGACGGACGCTCGCCTCCCCGCGATGCTGAAGCCCCCGTCCACAGGCCTCCCGTTCATTTTTTACTTTTTTATTTAACTGATGTCAGAGAGGAAGGGAGAGGGAGGGAGAGAGAGAAGCATCCATGATGAGAGAGTCATGGACCCGCTGCCTCCTGCGCGACCCCCACTGGGGATGGAGCCCACAACCCGGGCCTGGGCCCTGAATGGGAATCGAACTGAGACCTCCTGGTTCCTAGGTCGACGCTCAACCACTGGGCCACACTGGCCGGGCATGTGGACTGCTTTTTATTTTCACGCCCACGCGGAGGAGTGGCAGGGAGGCCGGAGCCGACAGGAACGGGACAGGAAGCCCAGGCCCCTCAGTCCTCGGGGTCCCCTCCCCACCAGAGGGAGGCCCAGTAAGAACCCTCGCTGCCGTCCGTCCGCCTCCTCTCGCGGGCACTGGGGTCTCCTCTGCTCTCTCCCCCGCCTCCCCCCCAAAATCAAGGCAGCGACGTGCTGAGCCGCGCGGGATGTCGCCACGAGCCGCGTCTGGATGAAAACCACGCGCTGCTCGCCGGTGGAGGGAGTCTGATTAGTTCTCGTGCCCCCGGCAGCACCAGCCACCGCGGCTACACGTCTCACCCCGCGTTAGTATGGACAGCCAGCGAGGCCCTGCTAACCTCACACACGGTCCCCGCAGCCCCTGGGGCACCCCGCAGCCACGCCTCCCGCCACGGCCACGGCGCGAGCCGCAGGGCCCCCGGGGATGGAGCCGTGGGTGACGGGGCCCAGGTGACAAGCTCCCACCCAGGATCCCCGCAGGAAAGACTCGCCGAGCAGCAGGGAATGTGCCTCCGCGGAACGGGGATGCCTGCCCCGGCTGGGGAGACCGCGCTGGGGGGACCTGAGCCTCGGCCCCGCCGCCCTCGGCCTCACGCGCCGCCTCCAGCAGGCGGGTGCGGGTGGAGGCGAGGCGGCGGGCAGCTCAGAGGCCCCGTGTGTCTCCAGGAACATCTGAGACAGCGGATCTGAGCAAACAAGCCGCCGGGATCAATAACCCACAGAAACCACCACAACAAAGGGGCCTCAGCGTGCGGGAGCGCAGCCAGCGCGTCTTCGGGAAAAAATCGAAGTCTCCTGAGGAAGAGGAGGGTGGCGGGCCCGCGCCCCCCGAACGGGCGTCTGTCTGGGGGAAGGGCAGGGCCGCTGGCTCCCCCCACCCCCACCGTCACGCGGCATCCTCCTCAATGAAGACCTGGGCCACAGGCCGCGCCCCCCACCCCCCACGATGCCCGCAGCCCCTTCCTCCAAACCGGTCCCCCCACAGTTCTGCTGGGAAGACGAGCGGGGACTCATTTAGAACCTGGTGAGGTCACCAAAGACACCCAGGACCCCGAGGGGTGACCTCAGCAGGAAGCCGCCCGCCGCAGAGGAGGAGGAGGGTGGCGGGGGTTCCTCGCGGGTGGGGGGGGGGGACCAGGCGGCCAAGGAGCTCCTCCGGAAGCTGGGGCCTCTCCCGCACGTCTCAGAGCTCCAGGCGGACACGCTACTCCACCCCGAAGACTCAGACGCACCTAAAACCACCTCCTGTCTGTCGGTTTGTTTGTTAATCCTCAACCGACAATACTTTTCCATTAATTTTTTAGGGAGAGAAAGAGACACCAATGTGAGAAAAGCACACCGATTGGTTGCCTCCTGCACTCACCCCGACAGGGCCCAGGCCAGGGAGGAGCCTGCCACCAAGGTACATGCCCTTGACTGGAATCGAACCCGGGTCCGCAGGCCCACGCTCTGCCCACTGCGCCACACCGGCCGGGGCTAAAACCATGTGATGACATTCCTTGTGGGGAGGGGGGCACTTGTATTTCTAGTCCCCGGGTCCCTGGACGAGAGGCAGATGTTTCCCCAAGTGCAGTGTTAACCGCGACGCCCCGGCACACGCATCCCGTGGCGCATCCTCGCTGCCGATTTAGAACTGGCTCCGGCGCCCAGAGCAGCTGGTCACCCGCCTCCTCCTCGAAAAGCCCAGAGAGGGGGAAGGGGAAGCAGGAGCAGGAGGGGCAGGAGGAGCAGGAGGAACAGGAGGAGCAGGAGGAGCAGGAGGAGCAGGAGGAGCAGGAGGAGCAGGAGGAGCAGGAGGGGCCAGGGGCCAGGTAGGGTGCTCCCTGCTGCACCCTCCATGTCCACGCTCCGACCGCAGCCAGCCCAGGGCCCTGGTACGAGGGTGCCTCTGGGCCACAGCCATGGGGATGGCTCTGCAGGGCCACCGCGCGGGCCCAGCGTGGGCAGCACTGCCACAAGCTCCTGAAATAAGCATCCGCTCAGCCCAGGCTCCCGCTGCCCCTGCACCTGGCCCTCAGCACCCCGCTTCCTGCAGCAGGGACGCTGGCTCATGGAGGGCAGCAGGGGGAGGGGAGGAGGGGAGGTGGGGAGGAAGGGAGAAGGGGAGGAAGGGAGGAGGGCAGCAGGTGGAAGGGAGGAAGGGAGGAGGGAAGGGGGGAAGGGGGGAGGGGAGGAGAGCCATTTGGTGCCTCCCTCTCATTTCCCTTGCCCACTGGGGTGCTGGGCCACCGCACAGTCCAGAGAACCCCGCAGTGTGACCACAGCGGCTCCGGGAGTGCCATGCACAGGCCTGGTCTCGCTTCGCTGGTCAGTGATGCCGAGCAGACGGCCGGCCGGGCAC
>PVJC01020149.1:0-29468 GCA_004026665.1 Murina feae
CGGCCATCGCCAAGCACATGAAGCACCCGCAGGGGGACATGATCGCCGAGGAGTAGGTCCCTCTGCTTCAGTGCTATACCCACCCACCCAGGAGAGCTTCAGATCAGCGGGTGATGAGGGAGCAGATAAAATTCCACCCAAGCCAAGGACCATGATATTTTGTTGTAGTTTTTTAACTGGCCAGGCCCAGCCCTTTGGCCTTCTGACACCTGGGCCTCACCTCTAAGCCCTACCTGCCCTGGCCCGCCGGGGTGGGTATAGTGGGAGGGAGCCGCCTGGCCGGGCAGGAGAACCGCAGCCCCCCTCCCCGCCCCTGCACTCAGGAGCCGCATCAGGGCTTCTCGAGGGCTAGCTGGATGCCAGGCACATGCCACCCACTCTGTTATTCTCATGACAACCCACTTGCAGTCGGGGAGACAGCTCGGCGCACTGGTATTCCCTGCTCTGCTAATAGTGTGACCCAGCTTCCTGACGGTGCTGTCCGACCTCCCGGCTTCAGAGCACACTTTCTCACCCGCTCGCCCACCTGGCCTCATGCTCATGGCTCTTGCCTTAGCCCCGTGTGCCTAAATTGGCACCCAAGACAGCAGGGGCCAGGGTCTCCTGGTGCCTCGCAACCCCCTGTGCTCATCTCTGTCATGACCCACGCCCACTGTGGCCCTTGCTAGATGGCAGGCTCCAGCCCTTCTATGGCCCGGGGCACACAGTGAGACCAGGGGAAGTGTTCATAGAAGAAGGAAGGAAGAAGGAGAGTAGATAGGAGGAGAGCGCGAGTGTTTATCTGGAGCCCAAGGCCCTGTTACCCTGCCCTTCCAGGATGCTGGGCAGAAAGTTGGGGGGCGGGGGGGTCAAGGCAGTGCCCTGCTCACTAGCCCACTAACCAGGGCGGCCACTCTCCCACTCAGCATCCGTCAGCTGAAGGAGCGTGTGACCAACCTCCGTGGGAAACACAAGCAGATCTACAACCTGGCGGTGAAGGAGGTGGACCCACAAGTCAACTGGGCGGCGCTGGTGGAAGAGAAGCTGGTACGGCCCAGGCTGCAGCTGGGGAGGGGCCGTGTGGTCGGGGAGAACCCCACCATTCAGTGTCACCACAGTCACTCAGAGGTAGTCGTGTTCCTGATGTTTCCGATGTTTGTGTCAATGAGGGGAGTGAGGCTCAGAGAGGTGCAGTGCCTAGCCCCGAGTCACACAGCAGAGGTGATGAAGATGAAGACCCTCCTGGGACCGCCCTCCAATCCTGGCTTGTGGGGGCCCTTGCAGGCTGGCAGATGTCTGGCCAGCACTGCTCTTCCCATGCCCTGGCCAGCCCATCTCCACGGTGGAGGGGCGCGGCCAGGGGAGCCGAGAGCCCTTGTTTAGTGGTGTGACGTGGGCTCAGCCATCTATGAACAGGCAGGGTATTAAATAGGATGTCGTGCAGATAAAGGTGACAGCCTCTCCCTGCGTCCCTCACGAAGCTACTTGATTTTCTCCCTGGTGTGCATTGTCTCCATCCTCCCCTCCCAGGACAAGCTGAGCAGCCAGAGCTTCGGAACAGACTTGCCGCTGGTGGACTACCAGGTGGAGCAGCACAACATCTTCCACAACGAGGTCAAGGCCATCGGGCCCCACCTGGCCAAGGACGGGGGCAAGGTGGGCGCCGGTGGTAGGCGGGAACTGGGAAAGGAGGCTCACGCCTGCACCCCGCCCTAACCCCTGTCCTCGGCTCTGTCCTCAGGAGCAGAACAGCGAACTCCAGGCCAAGTACCAGAAACTGCTGGTGAGAACAGGGCGGGAGGGGCTGGGACAGGAAGTGTGTGCAGTTCAAACAGTGGAGGGAGGTGAAGTAGGAGGAGATGTTACCCAGGGCCCCTGCCTGAGAGGTGCCCCAGCTTGCCCTGAGCTCATGGAAAACCCCAATAGATCCCATTTACTTATTGGGGTATCACCTGTCCTACAGTTTGCTTCTTGTTTCTTTATTAAGCACCTTCTGTGTGCCAAGTACGGTGCCACATACTTTTCAAGCAAAAGTTCTCTATTTTCAAAACCTTTCAGGGATGAATTCTTTTAGAATGGACAAGTGGTGCGTGAATGCTTTCTTGTTGCAGACGTTTCAAATGCCCCTGTTGTGGGAATGCGTGGAGGTAGAACACAGCCATTGGCAGGCTCTGGGGCCAGGCTGCCTCCACCCCTGGTGGGTGGGGAGACCTCGAACGCGCTCCTGAGCCTGGGAACCTGTTTCCTCATCTGGGAAGTGGAGTTACTGCGAGTCCCTGTCTCGTCGGATTGCTTTGCAGACGGCATTAGTTAATGTTGGAGATCTTAGCACAGTGTGGGCTCATGAGGGCCCCATGTGTGTGTTAGCTGCTGTTCTTATCTGCAGAGCAAAATGTAGCCGTCCCTCCTCCTTCCCCATCTTCCCTGGCTGCCGGTCCTTTCTCAGATGTTAAGCCCTAGCGTTTTCTACAGTTCTAGCCATCTAAACAGCGACCTGACAGAGAGATAAAACGGAAGCTGTAGCTGCTCGTTTTTATTGAGCACCAACTATATGCCGGACTTTGGGCCCTGCTTGGCCCTGTGACATGTCCCCTCTCTCGGTGCTGTCATCCCCATTGTACAGATTAGTCACTGGGGCTCCACGCAATATCAGTGCCATGGGGGTTCTGTCTGCTTTGCTCACTGCTGTATCCCAGGGCCTGGAGCAATGCCCAGCACTTACTCGGTGCTCAGTAAATGTTTGCTGAAAGAATGAATGTGCTCCAGAGGGTCAGTAACTTGCCCACAGGGGTTCAGCCGGGCCAGAGCCAGCCGGTGCAGGTGTGGAGGGAAGTCTCAGCCCTGTCCCCACCCCGCAGGCAGCATCGCAGGCGCGGCAGCAGCACCTGAGCTCGCTGCAGGACTATATGCAGCGCTGCACCAACGAGCTGTACTGGCTGGACCAGCAGGCCAAGGGCCGCATGCAGTACGACTGGAGTGACCGCAACCTCGACTACCCCAGCCGCAGGCGTCAGTACGAGGTGGATGCTGGGGCCCGGGGGCGGGAGGCAGGGGCCAGAAGAGACCACGAGGCTGCCAGGCTGCATACTGAGCCGCTCTGCTGCCCCCCCCCCCCCAATGCAGAATTTCATCAACCGGAACCTGGAGGTCAAAGAGGAGAGAATCAATAAGCTGCACAGTGAGGGAGACCAACTGCTAGCTGCTGAGCACCCTGGGAGGAACTCCATTGAGGTGTGTGCGCACCGGGAGGGATGCCTCCTCCGGGGGGGCCCTCAGGGCAACCTCTGCTATGGGCCTCCTGGACTGGGGCAGCCCCCAAGATAGGGGGAGGTGACCGTCTGTCTGCCTGTCTCATTATTCTGCCCTCTCATCTTGCTCTGACCCTGCCTCCTCTCGTTATCTTGACCCTTTGCCCTGCTCTTGGCCCCCGGACTTCTGAAGCCCATAAGGCGCCTATGTCAGTGTCCTGGGGCCGCCCTAACAAATGACCACAAACTGGGTGGCTTTAAACAACAGGATGTATTCTCTCATAATTCTGGGACAGAAAGGCAAAATCAAGGTGTTGGCAGGCTTGTTCCCGCCAGAGGAGGGTTCTTCCTTGCCCCTCTCCCTGCTTCCAGCTGCGGCAATCCTTCCCTGGCTTGGGCCTGCACCCCTTCTATCTACGCCGCTGTTCACAGGGCCTCTCCCTGTGTCTCCTCTTATAGCAGCACCAGGGCTCATCCTAAATCCAGGTGATTTCACCCTGAGATTCTTTAACCAGTTACATCTGCAAAGACCCCGATCTTAAGTGAACTCACGTCCTAAGTTTGGGGTTGGGGAGACACCATTCAGTTTCATGACATTTTTTAAAAGCACCACTTTGGGCAGACGCAACCCCTCCTTGTGCCTTATGCACTGTGCAGCCAAGCACCTGTGCATGGCAGCCCTGCTTGGCTCCGTCACATGTCCCCTCTTTCCTCTTCCCACCCCCGGGGGCGGCTGGCTTCCCCTAGGGGAGCCACACCCCTATATATGCCGGATGCCCCACCACTCTCTGGTCCGGAATCTCACAGGCCTCTTCCAGTGCCCCAGGCACTCGCCCAGCAGTGTCCCCCCGCCCCCCGCCCCCTTCTCTGGCAGGCTCACATGGAGGCCGTGCATGCTGATTGGAAGGAGTATCTGAACCTGCTCATCTGTGAGGAGAGCCACCTGAAGTACATGGAAGACTACCACCAGGTACCCCGGCCTGGGCCTACTGGTGGGAGCACTCAGTGCCTGGCCCACTTGTAGCCTCCATGCTGCTTCCCGGGAGCCTTGTGGGGCTGTCCTCTTGGGCCTCCTACTGCCCCTGCTGGACACAGGTGTGCCTTAGCTTGCCCGGTCCTGGTCAGTCTTCCTTGAGGGCCAAGGCTCAGGGGTGAATTCACCAGGTCAATGTGAGGCCAGGAATGAATGTGTGGAAATGTTTTCATTTCAAAATGTTTTCATTTTGATAAAATATATATACTATGAAATTTGCTATTTTAGCCATTTTTCAGCATACAATCCAGTGGCATTCATTACATTCACAATGTGGTACAAGCACCACAACTGTCTTTCCAAACTTTTCATCACCCCAAATGGGAGCTCCGAGCCCACTAACAGTCACTCCTCATGCCTCCCTCCCCCAGCCCCGGGTAACCTCTGATCTGTTTTTCTTCGGGTTGCCTGCACTAGATATTACGTGTAAGTGGATCACATGCTATGTGGCCTCTGTGGCTTCTCTCACTGAGTATGTTTTCAAGGGTCATCCATGTTGTAGCATGAATCAGAATGCCATTCCTTTTTATAGCCATGTAGTATTCCCTTGTGTGGGCAAACCACGTTGTGTTTACCCATTCATCTGTTGATGGAGATCCGTTGTTTCATAGGAATGTGTTTTTTTAGGAAGAGTGGTGGGTGACTAACGATGGTGAGGTCTGGGGACACTTGAACTCAGATGACACTTCTGTAACTCCTGGTTCGATGTCTGAGCCCTGCTGGGCTGTGAGATTCACAGGATCCCAAAGTGCCATTCGTGGCTGCAGCCCAGGAGACAGCTGCCAATGAGTGATTCCAGAACTGATGACCTAAAGAATGGGCAAGAGAATTTTCTAGAACAAAGTGGGGCAGCTTGTCTTCCATGTATCAAAAATGAAAGCATAGCTCTAACCGGTTTGGTTCAGTGGATAGAGCATCAGCCTGTGGACTGAAAGGTCCCAGGTTTGATTCCGGTCAAGGGCATGTACCTTGGTTGCGGGCACATCCCCAGTAGGAGGTGTGCAGGAGGCAGCTGATCGATGTTTCTCTCTCATTGACGTTTCTAACTCTCTATCCCTCTCTCTTCCTCTCTGTAAAAAATCAATAAAAAAATATATTTTTAAAAAAATGAAAGCATAGAATTATCAGGGTGTCCCTGGCACAAAGAGGAATAAAATTTAAAAGCACCGAAGGTCATCTGTGTGCACTTGAAAGTTAACGGGTCACAGAGGGGGTCACGTGGACTGGCGGGAAGGGACCTGGCTTCTTCCCGTGAGGCCCTCTTAAGAACCAGGCCTGGAGGCGGGGGGCGGGGGGCTGGGTGTCCACGAGCAGCAGAGCCTGTGGACTCAGGGTGAGTGGAAGGCCCAACCCCAGCTGGGACTGGACTTGCAGCCACAGCCAGGATTAGCCAGGTGTCCTAATGGCTTCATGTTCATCATTGGGCCACCTGGTCTCCTAGTTCCACAAAGACGTGAAGGATGCTCAGGAGCTGCTCCGCAAGGTGGATTCAGACCTGAACCAAAAGTACAGCCCTGAATTCAAGGACCGATACCAGATTGAGTTGCTGCTGCGGGAGCTGGATGTGAGTGATGGTCTCATGAGTGACTCCGGGTGTCCCTTCCCCGCCCTCAGCCCTGAGCTGGCCCCCCACAGCTCTCCTCTGCTGCCTGGCCCCCACCTCCCGGGGGAGGCTGCATGATCTCACCACGGCATCCCCGTGCTCAGGACCAGGAGAAGGCTCTGGACAAGTATGAGCACGTGGTGCAGGGCCTGCAGAAGCGAGGGCAGCAGGTGGTGCCCCTCAAGTACCGCAGGGAGACGCCGCTCAAGCCCATCCCCGTGGAGGCGCTCTGTGACTTTGAGGGTGACCAGGTGAGCTGTTGCCCAGGTGCCCCAGGCAGGCTGGGCCCAAATATGCCTCTTTTCATGTCACTGGGAGGTCTTAGGGGTGACATCGCTGAATGAGGGCCTCAAACATTTTCAGGAACCTGTCATTGAGGTCATTCTATGCCAGCCCTTCACCCCCAGCTAGCTGCCCTGGCCTGTGTGCTATTAGCTTAGCAACCCCAGTCATTTCAGCAGGAGTGCCAGGGAGGGTTCTCATTGGTCCAGTTTGACTCCTGTCAGCTTCAATCGGTCACTATGGTGTGTGTCCGGGGATAATGCCATTCTCTCATTGGTGGGCCTGAGTCACATGTCTACCCTGAGTAGTAAAGGGCTGGGAATGGAGGAGAGGCCACACGGACTGGGAATAGGTGTAGTTCTAGTCCTTCCCAACTAGGGCACGATGTCTTGGGAAGGATCTGAGAGATGGGCTGACTCCCCAGGTGCCAGAATTGGTGGGTAGGACCAAGGTGGCCTCTGGGCTCCCAGGCTATCAGCCAAGGCAGGTCTCTCTGTGTGTTCTCACTGTTTGGCCTGCCCATGCCAGGGCCTGATCTCAAGGGGCTACAGCTACACCCTGCAGAGGAATAACGGAGAGAGCTGGGACCTCACTGACAGCGCGGGAAACACGCTGACTGCCCCAGCCGTCTGCTTCATGATCCCCCCCACCGATCCCGAGGCCCTGGCTCTGGCCGACAGGTACAGGCTAAGGAGGTAGCCCGCATGGATTAGCCCCACCCTTTGGGCCCCTTCATTGCCCTGGTAACACCCCCACAGCTGTACCCACTTGAGGTTCAGTGGGTCAGGGGTGGATCCTGTTGACCAGGCTGACTTGCTGTGTGTGAATGTCCAGCTGGGGGCACAGTTCACGAGCACTTTCTATGGAAGTGCCTCTGGGCCTTTGCACATGCTGTTCCCTTTACCTGGACATCTACTCATTGCCTGGTCAGCTCAAGCTTCTTGGCTTGACTCAGCTCCAGAGTCACCTCTTCTGTGAAGCCTTCCTTGACTGCCCCCTTGCCTAACACCTGGCTCCCCAGGTGCTGCTGCCTCTCAGCTCTCAACCTCCTCCTCCCTCCCATGCACCCCTGCTCTTGATCAGGGTGCTTTGTGTAAGTGTCAGTCTCCTGGCAGGGGCTCCTTGAGGTTTACTGTCTCAGGGCCTTGTTCAGGTCCTGGTGCAAAGTGAAGACCCAAGAATTTTGTTGAGTGACTCTGGGAATGCTTCATTTACTTATTCAGCAAATATTTATTGAGCACCTATGTACTGCTCCCTCAGGGGTAACATCTTAGTAGGGATGGAAAAGGAACAAACAAGATGATTTTAGGAAGTAAGACTTACTATGAAGAAGAGAGAAAGGGGTGAAGGAAGGAAAGGGTCCATCTGAACCCACGAGCAAAGACAGGCCAGCATTTCAGCAAACCTTTCTGTGTTGTGATTTAACTTTTCAAAGCGTTTTGATGGCTGCCTGACTCCTCTGGGCTGTTGGCTCAACCAAAATCCAGGGTCTTGGGCCTGAGGGTGGAGGGGCAGTAGGCTGCCCTGGGTCCAGTCCATTTTTGCTCTCACAGCCTGGGCAGCCAATACCGGAGCGTGCGGCAGAAGGCAGTCGGGACCAGGAATGCACTCCAGCAGCGGCACGAGGTGCTCAAGGCAGAGAACCCTGGAGGTGGGTGCCAGGGCCACTGCCCAGTCTGTGGGGGGAGGGGGGGAGAAATGGAGTGGAGGCAATAGACCCATGGTCTGTGCTGCCAAAGGAACAGCATGGGTCAGGCCTGGCAGGGGTAGGGGAGGCTGAGACAGCCCTGGAGGTCCCCACTGGCCTCCTCGGCCCATTCCCTGCGACTCATGCCCCAACTGACACTCAACTCTGATTTCCCTCCGGCAGAGGCCTCTGACCTGCAGGGGCGGCAGCTGCTGGCAGGCTTGGACAAGGTGGCCAGTGACTTAGACCGGCAGGAGAAGGCCATCACAGGGATCCTTCGGCCACCGCTGGAACAAGGCCGGGCTGTGCAGGACAGCGCCCAGCGGGCCAAAGACCTCAAGGTACCACCAGGCTGGGGCCCCTGCTCAAGCTCTCATCTCCACAGGGGTCTTGGTGCTCAGCGGGGACCACCTGCCATGTGTCACAAGACTTCCTGAGTCATGGGAGCAGGGGTGGTGCTAGGGGATCAGGAGGTGCCTGCGCCCTGGTACCCTGCTTCAAACATGCCCGGGGAGAGGCCTGAGGAGGCCTGTCTCTGCGTGTTTGACACCTGAGCAGCTCGGTGCCAGGTGTTCGGGTGGGAACAGCATCCATGCTCCTCTCTTTCACAGACGGTCTCCCTAGCCCTCAGGCGCCCTCTGTGGCAGGGGTGACTGTGCTTGGTTTGGAGAGGAGGAGCTGGGCTTGGAGAAGGGGCCTCAGATCATGGCTGACAGAGGCTGAGTCAAGGCTGAGAGGAAGCCTGGTAGCGGGTGGGAGCAGAGGCCAGGCCCCACCACGTCCCTTCCTAAGCTGCTTGGCTCCCCAGCTGTGAACAGGGAGTGGAAATGTGCCTCCCTCATGGGGTCGCCCCCAACAATGAGTGAAATCACCAAGTGTGGTGCTTGGAACAGTGAGTGCTGGGTAACTGCCTGTTCATTTCATTCCCTTGTGAGTTCCCTGTTTGGCGCAGAATGCCCGGGGTGCTCAGTACACATGCAGACTCAGGCTCCCAGGGAGGGCCCAGGCCTTGAAGTTCCATCAGGTTTGCCCCCCCACCCCCACCCCCGCGCCAGCAGCATGCCCTGCTCCCTGAGGCTGGCAGGCCACTGGGGGAGAAGGATGCCCAACTGTGGCCAAAAGGAGAGTCTCTGGTCTCCACAGAACATCACCAACGAGCTGCTGCAGATTCAGCCTGAGAAGGCTCACAGCACAGCCGAGTGCGAGGCCTTCGTGCAGGCCCTTCCAGGCAGTGGCAGTGCACCCTTGCTGAGGACCCGGGTGGAGGATACGAATCGCAGATACGAGCACTTGGTGCAGCTGCTGGACTTGGCCCAGGAGAAGTGGGTGTCAGGCGGGCAGCAGGGAGGTCAGCTGGGGTCAGAGGGCTAGGCAGGTACCCTCTCACTCCTGACCTGTGTCTTCAGGGTTGCTGTTGCCAACCGCCTGGAGAAGAGCCTGCAGCAGGGCTGGGAGGTACTGGCCACATATGAGAACCAGCTGACCCAGGACGACACAGTGCCCGAGAGTGGCCGTGCCCTGGACAGCAAGAGGCAGGAGCTGGCGGTGAGTGTGAGGACCCTGGACTGTGGGAACCTTTCTGTCCAGGCGCTGGCACCCATCAGCTCTGGCTAGATGAGAGGCCTGAGGCCCTGATGCCCAGAGCAGGAAGTCTCTGCAGGTTTGGATGCCCACAGTGCCCAACTGGAAGTTGTAAACGGAGGCACGTGGCACAAAACCCAGCTGCTTGTGGCTTGTGGAAACTGGGTATTAGTATTTTTAAGTCAGAGATAGGCATGCCCCCCTTCCCGCAAGATTTCCAGTATCTATGCAGCAGCTTCACCGAACCCCCAGCATTTACCTGCCTGACCGCTATGGATATCCAAGTCTGTGAGCCCAAGGGAGGTCCTTATTCACGCATCAATTCACAAAATCCTGGCTGTGTGCTAAGACCCTCACCTCAGAGCTGAGGAAATGGGCCTGGAGGCTGGAGAGCAGCAGGCCATTCTAGTCCTGGGTGCGGCATCACAGGGCACATGCCACCAGCCACAGTGTTTTTAGTTTTTCCAGGTTTTGTTCATTGTAAGAAAATGGAACTTTGTAGAAATGGCCACCAGATGTGAGGAGAAACTCAGGCAAAGCCCTAGTCCCTTCCCACACCCAGGCACTAACTCCCGCCTCCACCCTCCCCTCCCCACAACACAACTCCCCGCCCCATACACACACCTACACAAAGCAGGTGTCTCTAAGCACCTGGGCAGTGCTGCCCTGGCCCCTGCAAGCTCTGACTGTAGTGCCCGCCCACTGGCTGCCTCTCCACCCCACAGGCCATGGCCTCCGAGCTGCAGGCCCAGAAGTCCCTCCTCAGTGAGGTGGAGCAGAACCTGCAGGCTGCCAAGCAGTGCTCCAGCTCCCTGGCCAGCCGCTTCCAGGAGCACTGCCCGGACCTGGAGCGCCAGGAGGCCGAAGTGCACAAGCTGGGCCAGCGCTTCGACAACCTCCGCCAGCAGGCCGAGCTCAGGTGAGGGGCCCTGGGGGCCTGGCTGAACTAGTCCGCCTTGAGCCCAAAATGCTCAACCGGCACCACCAAAGGCTGTTTTCTAAATAATTTCTGCTTTTGGAAAGAGTATGTATACAAAGTAAAACACTCACATTGTAACCCTTTGTACGCCATGAGTGTCTATAGCCGTAAGGATGGTTTCCATTTTGGACGCCCCATTTTGGACACATGGCAGTTACCTGGTGAAGGACTAGCCCCATTCTCCCCAGGCAAACACTGCTCCCAGTTTCTAATGAACCCTTCCAGAGAGGGGTCCTGTACAAGCTGGGGGCAGCGGAAAACACATGAACGACAGCCTGTCGTGTACACTGTATCTTGCTGTTCTTCCTGTCAGATATTTTATAAGCCTCATGAGTCAGTTGAGTATTCCCTTCTGTTTTCTGGAAGAGTTTGTGTAGAACTGATACTACTTCCTTAAATGCTTGGTGGAATTCTCCAGTGAGGCTGTCTGGGCCTGCAGTTTATTTTTTTGTGAGGATTTTAACTACAAATTCAACCTCTTTAAATATATACTATTTGGTAAGGAGAGGGAGAGAGAGAGAAATTGATGTGAGAGAGAAACATCAATCAGCTGCCTCCTGCAGGCACCCTGAATGGGGACTGAACCGGAAACCTGGGTGTGTGACCTGACTGGGAAGCAAACCGGTGACCTTTCAGTGCACAGGACGATGTTCAACCAACTGAGCCACACTGGCCAGGTTTTATCTCACTCTTGAGTAGTTTGTGTCTTTCAAGGAATCTGTCCATCTCGTCAAGTTGTTGAATTTACTGGCATAAAACCTTTCATAATATTCTCTTATCACTACCTGCAGGTTCTGAGGCTATATCCCCTCTCATTCCTGATGTTAAATCTTCTTTCATTGTATATGTACACTATCTTTTATCAATTTATTGACCATTTTAAAGAACTAGCTATGGTTTCAATGATTTTTTTCCATTTTCTTGTTTCCGGCTGCATTGATATATCCTTTTTATTATTTCCTTATTGCTGCTTAAATTAATTTGCTCTTTTTATTTCTTAAGGTGGAAGCTTAGACTTGAGAGCATTCTTTTCTAATACAAACATTTAATCCCATACTTTTCCCTCTCAGCAGTTTTGGTTATGTTTTTATTTTTGGTGAGTTCAGAAGATTTCCTAACCTCCCTTGTGATCCCTCCTTGACCCTGTGGGTTATTTAGGTCCGGTAGTACACAGTATCTCTGCATGTCAGTACATGTGAATCTACCTACCTGTTCTTCACAGAGGCCAGAGAGGACTCCAACCTAACATTCCATAATTTGCTTAACTATTCCCTTTCTAGTGAATGTGCAGGTTATTTCCAGTTAAATTACATTCGTCCCCCATTCCCTATATAACACATTTTAAAAAATGAACACACACCAAAGAACACAGATGACTCCTTTAAAAGGGACAGGGAAGCTTTTTATTTTTTTATTTTTTATTTTTATTTTTTACAGAGAAGAGGAAGAGAAAGGGAGATAGAAACATCAATGAGAGAGAAACATTGGTCAGCTGCCTCCTATACACCCCTCACCAGGGGTTGAGCCCAGAACCCAGCATGTGCCTTGACCAGAAATCAAACTTAACCTCTTGGTGCATGGGCCACACTGAGCTCAACCACTGAACTACACCACCTGGACAGGGACAGGGGAAGGTTTTAGTGAGACACCTTCTTGCTGTGCCAGAGGCCTGACCAGTTTTTCTCCCGTAGGGCCCAGAGCCTGCGGAGTGCCAAGGCTGCCTATGATGACTATCGCAGTGGCTGTGACCACATGCTCCAGTTCTTGTCCAACACCCCAAGCTATGAGCCCCAGGAGACAGACAGCCTTAACCAGATGGAGACCAAGCTGAAGAATCAGAAAGTAAGACAACTGCTTCTGCATTCACAGGCATAGTCACAAGGTGGAGTCAGAGGTCAGTCATTCCCCTTTGAGAAGAGCCAGGAGCGACTGCTGTTTGCTGGCAGAGCTGTGATCTCACGGGACCTTGGCCCTGCCTGGCTCCCAGCACTTAACTCTAAGAACAAGGACAGTCTTGCTCACTTCCCCCTCCTCAGTACCCAGCATGGATCCTGGCCCAGAGTGGAAACTCAGTGCAGGCTGGCTGAATGAGTGAATGGCTACGAAAATACAAGAGGCCCCCACATGGGGGAAAATCCCATTTTCTAAGTTCAGAGTCCTGGGTCCTCAGAAGGCAGCAATGACAATAGGGTAAGGGAAGAGGAACATGGGAACCCAAATGCCAGATCACTATTAGCTGTGCCCCTCAGGCAAGCCATTGAACCTCACTGTGCCTCTGTTTCCTCACTTATAAGCTGGATAATGATGGTACTTACCTCACAGGATTGTTGGAAGATTAAATGAGGTCATCTATTACATATTACATGTTAGAATAGTGCCTGACATTTTAAAGCATGCAGTAAACATTCTTTTCCTGGCAAAGATAATCATGGCCCTTCTTCACTGGGCCTTGAATTGCCTTTATAACCAATACATGCATACAAGGAAGCCATTCATTGTACTCTGTACAATAGGAGAAGTTCAGATTTAAGGACTCTAGCTAATTTATCAAGGTGGTTCTTTTTTTGTTTTGTTTTGAAAGTCTCTGTTGTTTTACAGAACCTGCTGGATGAAATAGCAAGAAGGGAACAGGAAGTTCAGAAAGTCTGCACTCATTCCCAGCAGTACCAGCAAGCTGTCAAGGTGAGAAGCCAAGTCCTGCCCAGAGTGTAAAACATCAGGGCCTCTGGGAAGAAGAGCACTTGGCCTGGCAGGGTTATCCTCAGGCCCTGCTGGCAGCCATGCAACCTGGCACAGCCCTTTGGGAAAATAATATGGTAGTAGGCATCAAATACCAGAGAAGGTTTTCTACTGTATGAAGCAGTACACTGGGGGGAATTTATCCTAACTAGAAAAATACAGAACACCACCAATACAGGATAAGTAAAATCACTATACTGCCCTCTGCCATGTCTCTCCCCCAGGACTATGAGTTGGAAGCGGAGAAACTAAGGTCCCTTCTTGACTTGGAGAATGGAAGGAGCAGCCACGTGAGCAAGAGAGCCAGGCTCCAGTCCCCTGCTGCCAAAGTGAGGGAAGAGGTGAGCTCTGTGGGTAGGTGTTCTCAGCGTTGCGCAGCCTTCCAGAGAGCATGGCATGCAGGCCTCAGAGATGCAGGCACAACATGGAGACTGGGCTGAGAGCTTTCCTGGGTGCAAACAGGTTTGTAAGAGAAGATAATGAAGTTTTTCTGGAGCAGCGACATTGATATACCTAGAAAGATGGCCTACTGGAGGTATCTGGGTCAGAGCCATGGATTAGAGAGGTTCCCACTCTGCTCCCCCCACCCAATACATATAACAAGAGGCCGATGTTACTGTTTCCTCTATACACAAGAATATTACCGCTTAAACAGATCTGCTCAAGGCCACTGGGAATTAGATTCTGACTTTAA
This sequence comes from Murina feae, assembly GCA_004026665.1. Taxonomy (NCBI): domain Eukaryota; kingdom Metazoa; phylum Chordata; class Mammalia; order Chiroptera; family Vespertilionidae; genus Murina; species Murina feae. The sequence goes on from PVJC01020149.1 coordinate 13,826, forward strand.
ACCTAGTTTACTCTCCACCAGATGACTGTAGTAGAACTCCAAGTAAGAAGGAGCAAGAAGCTATCCTCTATCTCCAAATGCCAGACTTTTTAAAACCCATCCTAGCACTTTCCCCCTCAGTCTTTTGACTCCTACTTGCTGAATGTGCCCTTATAGGAAGCGACTCTTACTGCCAAGTTCACCGAAGTTAACGCCATCAACAGACAGAGGCTGCAGAACCTGGAGTTTGCTCTGAATCTACTGAGACAGGTAATGAATCTTAGTGTTACACATTCTACTCAAAACTGTTCCAGCAGGTGAGAAACAAGACTTGTTCAGCCTCAAAGAAAACAGCCTGTAAACTAGGGGGAGTGTCCCTTGTAGACATGGCTGGGCAGCACCAGTGCAAATACTGGCCCAAGCCAGCGCCTCTATTGGCATGAGTGTAACTTACATATTCCCTCCAACAGACGTTGCCTGAGTACCTAGTAGAGGTAACATGTTAAAAGTCCAGAATGTTTACGATAGCACTGAAATAACAAAACTGGAAGCAACTCAATACTCATCAGCAATGGGTAATTAAATTATGGTCTGTCCACATGTAGCTGTTAAACAGTGAAGCAGAAGCTCTCTGTGCTGCTGTGAAATTTCCTCTATCTAGATTAAGTGCAACAAGGGTGCAGAACCAGGGGACTTACTCTTTGTGCAGAAAAATAAACATTTGGCACACACTAAAAATATACAGTAGGTCCTCGGGTTACGTCAGAGATCCATTCCTATGGCGCAACGTAACACGATTTTCTCCGTAAGTCGGAACCCACCTACATAAGCATCTCCGTCACTCACATGGAGCACATACACAGCAGTAATGAAGTGAAACAGCAAAAAAAATTTAAAAGAAAGGTAACAATTCCTGACCTTAACTTGTGGTAAATAAAAAACATAAAGCACATATGTACATACATCGAAATGATGGAACTTTTTTTTTATATAAATACTGTAAATGGGAGATGGCGACATAACCACGAAACGATGTACGTTGAGTCCGACGTAACCCGAGGACTGCCTATACTTGTCATAAGATGACAGATACCCTTCTAGCAATAGGACAGGACCAGAGGTGGAAGACTGATTTCCTTTCACACTCTTCTATGGTTTTAAAATATTTTACTAGATGAATTTTAAGAAAACTTAAACCAGCTGTTTTACCATTTTAAAAAGTGACCCTAGAACTCCTGTGAACCCAGCACTTGGGAGTCCCTTGGAGATCACAGAACCCCCAGTCTGACCTGTTTACATAACCATGCACTTCTTCTCCCTCCCAGCAGCCAGAGGTAGGAGTGACCCATGAGAGTCAGCAAGGGAGCCAGCCGGGCTCCAGAGCAGAGGAGTCATGGAAGATTCGGAAGGAGCTGGATGAGGAAACTGAGCGGAGGCAGCAGCTGGAGAAGGAAGTCAAGAGTGCCCAGGAGGAAATCCAGATTCTGCAGAATCAGAACCCCCAGGAAGCAGTGGTGAGGAAGGAGGTGCTAAAGAAGGTTCCGGACCCTGCACTTGAGGAGAGCTTCCAGCAGATGCAGCGGACGCTGACGGAGGAGCAGCACAAGAACCAGCTGCTTCAGGAGGAGTTGGAGGCGCTGCAGCTGCGGCTACGCGCCCTGGAGCAGGAGACCAGGAACGGCGGGCAGGAGTATGTAGTCAAGGAGGTCCTGCGCATCGAGCCGGATAGAGCCCAGGCCGACGAGGTCCTGAGGCTGAGGGAGGAGCTGGAGGAGCTAAGGCGGCAGAAGGGCACCCGGGAAGCAGAGGCGGTCCTCCTGCAGCAGCGCATCGCAGCCCTGGCTGAGGAGAAGAGCCGGGCGAGGGAGAAGGTCACTGAGAAGGAGGTGGTGAAACTGCAGAACGACCCCCAGCTGGAGGCAGAGTACCGGCAGCTGCAGGAGGACCAGCAGCAGGAAGGCAAGCACAGGGAGAAGCAGGAGGAGGAGCTGAGCTTTCTGCAGGACAAGCTAAAGAGACTGGAGAAGGAGAGGGCCATGGCTGAGGGGAAGGTCACCGTCAAGGAGGTGCTCAAGGTGGAAAAGGACATGGCAGTTGAGAGGGAGGTCAGCGACCTGAAACGCCAGTATGAGGATGAGTCTGCCAAGGCTCGTGCCCACCAGAGGGAAAAGAGCGAGCTGCTCCGAAAGATTTGGGCCTTGGAAGAGGAAAATGCCAAGGTGGTGGTGCAGGAGAAAGTGCGCGAGATTGTCCGGCCAGACCCCAAGGCAGAGAGTGAAGTGGCCAACCTCCGCCTGGAGCTTGTGGAGCAGGAGCGCAAGTACCGGGGTGCCGAGGAACAGCTGAAGAGCTACCAGGGCGAGCTGGAGGCACTGCGGAGGCGGGGCCCGCAGGTGGAAGTCAGAGAGGTGACGAAGGAAGTCATTAAGTACAAGACCGACCCTGAGATGGAGAAAGAGCTCCAGAGGCTCCGGGAGGAGATTGTGGACAAGACCAGACTCATTGAAAGGTGTGATTTAGAGATCTACCAGCTGAAGCAAGAGATCCAGTCTCTGAAAGACACTAAGCCCCAGGTACAAACCAAGGAGGTAGTCCAGGAGATCCTTCAGTTTCAGGAAGACCCCCAAACCAAAGAGGAAGTAGAGTCTTTGAGGGCCAGACTATCAGAGGAACAGAAAAAGCAAGTGGACCTGGAAAGGGAGAGGGCTTCCCAAGAGGAGAAAATCAAACAGAAGGAGGAGGAGCTTTCCCAGGTGAAGGAAAAGGTGGTCCAACAGGAGGTAGTCAGGTACGAGGAGGAGCCGGGCTTGCGAGCTGAGGTGGATGCCTTTACCCAGAGCATTGATGTGGAGCTCCGGCAGATCGACCACCTGCGTGGGGAGCTGCGGCGGCTACAGCGCAGGCGGGCCGAGCTAGAGCGGCAGCTGGAGGAGCTGGAGCGTGAACGGCAGGCACGCAGGGAGGCCGAGCTGGAGGTGCAGCGCCTGAAGCAACGGCTGGCTGACCTGGAAAAGGAAGAGGGGGAAGCCCAAGAGAAGGTGACCCACAAGCAGAAAGTGGTGTTACAGCAGGACCCCCAGCAGGCCCGGGAGCACTCCCTACTCAAGCTCCAGCTGGAGGAGGAAAGGCACCGGCGGCAGGTCCTGGAGAGTGAACTCGAGACCCTAAAGAAGAAGCTCCTCAACCTGGAGAAGATGGAGGTCAAGGAAAAGGTAGTCTTCTCTGAAAGCGTCCAGGTGGAGAAAGGTGACACTGAACAGGAAATTCAGAAGCTCAAGAACAGCCTGGAGGAGGAGAGCCGGAGCAAGAGGGAACTGGACGCCGAGGTGGGCCGGCTGGAAGCCAAGCTGTCAGAACTGGAGTTCCATAACTCCAAGTCATCCAAGGAGCTGGACTTTCTCAGGGAAGAAAACCACAAATTACAGCTGGAACGGCAAAACCTGGAGCTGGAGACCCGGAGGCTCCAAACAGAAATTGAAATGGCGGCAACGGAAACACGGGACCTGAGAAACATGACCACAGGGGACTCTGGGACAAACCTCGACTCCAGACTATGGTCCCTGGAGAGAGAGCTGGATGACCTGAAAAGGCTCTCCAAAGACAAAGATCTTGAGATCGATGAGCTGCAGAAGCGCCTGGGCTCTGTGGCCGTCAAGAGGGAGCAGAGAGAGAACCATCTGCGGCGCTCCATTGTGGTCATCGACCCTGACACAGGCCGGGAGCTGTCCCCGGAGGAAGCCCATCGGGCTGGCCTCATCGACTGGAACATGTTTGTGAAACTCAGAAGTCAGGAGTGCGACTGGGAGGAAATATCAGTCAAGGGTCCCAATGGGGAGTCCTCCGTGATCCATGACAGGAAGTCTGGCAAGAAGTTCTCCATTGAAGAGGCCCTACAGAACGGGAGGCTGACCCCTGCTCAGTACGACAGATATGTCAATAAGGATATGTCCATCCAGGAGCTGGCTGTCCTGGTGTCTGGGCAGAAGTAGGCACAGCCCTGCCCCTCAGTTCCCTGGAAGCTGATGCTGGCTCTCTCCTACCCCATACCTTCTTCTCCTGGGCCCTGTGCAGGCTCCTAATCTGTGCGGAGCTGAGCATGCCACCCACGCCTTCTCGGCCAAGCTACTCAGAGTATAGCACATGTACAAGCAGAATGGTCACTGGCTGCACCATCATTTAACCCAGGTGAGAGACCTGCTTCATTCTCCAATGATTGAAAATCACAAAGCCCTTCTTTTTTCTGCATTGTTCTACACACTCCCATCAACAGACGCCTTGTGGGAAACCTGGAAGCAATCCGAACACTACTAAAGCACAAGACCACTGAGGCAGAGCAGCCCCTCCATGCAGCACTGGCCTTCGCTCACCAGATGGGGAAACTCTAGGGCAGAAAGGCCTCCCTTCTACACACCCTTCCATTCAACAAAGGACTGGCCCCCTTGGGGCTGCTGACTCGCACTCACCCCTCCAGGAGTCTGGCTGAGAGCCAACTTTCCGTCAGACTTCTAATGGTGAGACAGATCTGGGATCTGTGCCAGAAAAGGCACAAAGTAACTAGCACAGGACCCTCTGTCAGCCTGACTGTCCCAGGAGAACACACCATTCGAGACTTTTCTGGTTCTGAAATTAAAGTGTTTTCGTTGTGGATTGTGTTGCTGTTAGCCTTAGCTTCAGGACCTTACAAGTCTTGTGTATTCCCTAATTGGTACTTAGGTATACTACACAGTTGATTTTCACCAAATTAATTTCAGGTTCTCTGTATCTCCTATATTACATAACAAACCGGAAAGAAATCGGGAACTCCACCTTATAACGCAAAAAATAAACACCTGGTGGCTTGACTTTAATTTTATGCTAAGTGTGTTTTTTCCTCCTCTGTGTGTGATTTATTGCCCCTACTCCACCCTTGGTTTTCAGCCAGGATATCCCATGTGGATATCCATTTACCAGTCCCAATCACTTACCAGTTCCTACGGGAGAGAGAATTATTAGCAAATATGGCAAAAAGAATGAGAAACAACGTATTGGAAACCTTGAAACAATTTATTAAGTTGCTTTATACAAGATTAACAATTTCCACACCACCCCCTACCAACCTAGTGGCTGCACCAAAGCCACAGCCCCTTTCACACTTAAAAAACGGCCGCACCAAGGAAAGCCCTGCAGCACCACAGCCCCCAGGCCCGGAGCCTGCTCTGCCTGTAGATCTGCCTTGCCATGGCTGTTTAAGTCATTCACTCTTTCGTTACCACAAATAAAGCATAAACAAGAAAAAGAAATCTCCCCATCAAAGAAACGTTTCCCTGAGGCAAGAGGCATCACTAGATTCCTACAAATGAGGGTATTCTGCTCCAGCTGCACACTCAATGGTATGTGGGGAAGAGGGGGCACTGCAGGGGAACCGGATGTCTTGGGCAGAAAAGGAGCTCATGGGCAGTCTCTGCACGGCTCTGAGCTCAGCAATACAAATCTCTTCTTTGGCTCTTTTGCTACTTCCTAAGACTATTCTGTAAACAAACTGGAAATCCAAGTTGCAAAATATATATATAATAAAGGGATAAGAAATCCATGTAGCCCCATGTGAAACATATGTTGGTTCCTATGTAAAAAGTCAGAGCAGAGGCCTTGCTCCTCGGACACCAGACAAACCTCAGCATAAAGCATGAGTTACTGAGCACTGGACCATGGGTGCCAGGAACCAAAAGAGCTGCCTGTGTCTCCACATAGGGTCTACATTCTGAGGAGGCTATTTACTCTCTAAATATTTGAAATCACTTAGCTGGAGCAGTCAGTTGAGAAATGCCTGTGGCAGAGACTTCACAGGACAGGCAAGTGCCCTAAAACTCCTCGTGAAGCAGCTAATGGTTAAATGGGAACAGCGTAATGACTTGGGAGCTTCAGGGTTAATTGTCTTAAGTCTGTCTCTAATGCACTCTCCAAGTTCAGTTATGCGTCACCCTTAAGTCAGGCATAGCCCTCCTGCCTGGAGAGCCCTAGGACTTCAAGGCCTGTCTATATAGCAGACACTTCACAAAGGCCCACACCTGCAGCTCTGCCTGAGAATGATTTCTAAATAAGCTGGAATGTCTATCTGTAACTTGGAACCTCTCATATCCTTGCCCTCAAAGACCTTTGGGGCTCTGCAGTCCACCTATATGAACTCTGAAAAAACAAAACAGACCCTGGCTGAATTGGGCCCTGGGATTTGAGAACCCAGATGACCTTTAAGTCAGAACGGCACAGATTATGATGTGCAATGATAAAAAAAACCTCAAAACTGGCTACGTCTTAAGTAGACATCTTTTAAAAAGGTCTTCATCTGAGAGCCACACAGAGGGCCTAATGGACATGTGTCTAATTCTGCTCCACCATAAAGGCACTGGGATTATGTCTTCCATATGACGTGTGAAAATATGACATGTGAAGAACAGTCGCACTCTATCCAATGCATTGATGGTAACGATGAAAACTGAGCCAAAAATAAGTGTCTTTAAAAATCCTATCACAATTGTTGAATCTACAAAGTTCTTTCTTTAAAAGAGCTTCATTGTCATGTTTAGAGGATAAACTGGCCCCTGTGATGAGCACATACTAGCTGTTCTGAGTATTTTTCAACAAGACAAGGTAAGTCTCCCAGCTATGGAATTAGCCTGGGTTTCTGTTCATTGAGCACACAGCCTGAGGATGGGAGAGACACCATGACCATCCAGGGACCCTAGTGTGGCCAAAAGGAGCCCCTGCCCAGTGGGGTGCCATGAGTTACTCTGACCAAATGCCAGGGGGTTGGGCAGACTTACAACACAGGTGTGCCAACGCTCAGTCCTGCCACCAGAGCTCTGTACATGACCCAGTACACTTCCCAGCCTAGAGCTGCCCTCCAACGATTGTCCGCAACAAAGCCACAAGGCCCGGATCATCAGGCCAGTCAGTGTCTCTGGAGAAGGATGAGGCTGCTCACAAGTGAAGGCACGTCACAAGTGCCAAGAACGTTCCACTCAGCACTCACGCCTTCTCCAGAAGAAAACCGATCGGCAGAAGAGCGTATTGATTATCGGATTTTTCAGAGACCTACTAGTTCAGCTTCCAGCAATTCCTCTGAAGAGGTCACAATTTCCGTGGAACACCACTCCCTTTCCCATGAAGCTGAGAAGCATCTGGAAAAGAATAAGCAAAACAATATAAATCTTTCAGGATCTCTGATCTTCTTAAGGTAGCAGTAACCAAACCTCAAGGAGTTCACTTCTGAAATAGCAAACGCCTCTGTATGTTGAGTATGCTGAGGCTCAAAATGAGCTCCAAACATTGACAGAGGTGATTTCAGTGTGTTACTTATAGCAGCCTGCAGCGTGCCCAGCCCTCTGAGCACTATGAAGGCAGCTGCTCATGGAGTTCTGTGTTCACAGCAACTCTACTATGCAATGTGGGCCACTTCTGTTTTTGGCTACAACTATGCAATGGCACATGGGTTCCATGATGGGGTATGACAGTCACACTGAAGTCAAGGAGCAATCAACATTCTCACCATCAATAAATCCTCAGGTTCTATAAAGACAAGTTCTCAAAGGCACTAGCATTCTGAGTACACACAGGAAAAAAAAGCAAATCAGAAATAAGTTCATAATTAAAATGTCCAGACAGCTTCTCATTTACAACCACTCAATGGAATCCTATAGCCTGAAGAATGTCTAAAGGAGAGAAGAAAAACCTACTCAGCCTGTTTTAGTATAGATGTTTTTCTGATGGCCTTTTAATACCCAGAGGAAAAATAGGGAAGAAATGGTAACAAGAAAGCACTTTTCCCTTTTTTGCTGAAAATACCACAGACCAACAGTCACATTTCCAAAGGCTCTTCATTATTGTCTCTGTTTAAAAGGATGACATTCCTGAAAGCAGCAGAGGCAGTGCAATCTCTTTGAAAAACCACAAGCTCTCACGCAGGTAACTCTGCAACCCTTATATTATAACTTCAGCTACAGCAGCAGCTACCAGTCTGTGGAGCAAGTCCACACTACATTTTACTGCTTCTCCAGGGGAAAACAGAGTAACTGCTGATACAAGCTTAGCCCTAGGTTTTTCTTTGAGAAGCAACAATTCCATCTTGGAGATTTACAATCCACTCCTGTACCCGGATGGCCGCTGGTATTCACTAAAAATGCATCAGTCTAAGGACACAGGGGCCACGGACGCACAGCAAAATCTGGGACAGACTTAAGCCATGTCGGGGCCAGTGCTGTCAGTACAGCAGGTGTCGAGCATGCCCGGCTGGATGAATCCCATCTTACTGCCACCAGGTATCCATCTGCAAGGGCAGCTCCAGGCTCAGCTTCCTGAAGAATGGCTCTCCCTGACGAATAAGGCCCCTGGTCGTTTCCAGAGAGTAGTAAAAGCCGTAGGCCAAAACCAAGATCCCTGAGGCTCTACAACAGCATTCTATTAGCTGCACCTAAGAATCGGTCCTAGCACAGGGTAAGGCCAATTGCTGATGACAAAGGTGCCAGCTTCTCATAGCTATAAACCTAGAGATTGCACAGTGCCCCTTTCTGAAAGTCACTGCTCTCTGGAGGAGAGGAAATCGGGAGAAGAGAGAGAATGCTGCCCCAATTCCTGTTGTGCTCCCAACTCTCTGACTTTACATCTGAACTGAATTGACAGCTGCTCCTCTCTTGAATACATGCTGATATCAGAGGTAAAGGTCCCTCCTGAAGCCTTGCCACTGTGACCTCTCGCTACTACTTGGACTTCTCCTTTCACTTAAACTAAATTTACAGAGCGTTCTGTTAGCTGGTACTACCTGGAAGGTGTAGCAGCTTGAATTTAAAGGCCTCTAGTGCCCCAACTAGCCAAGGGTTGGGGATTCCTCTGCCTCGCACACAGGTCACCCTGATTTCCTATGTGATCACATGGGGTAAGGCTGACCCAGTGGCAGGGGACCAGGGGAAATCACAAAGTGGAGGAAACCTGTCCCATTCCAAGTACCCACAGAACAAGAGCCTCAAAGGACAAACCAAGACAGCACAGTGATAAGGTGAAGATACTGAAATCTTTGGCAGCAGACAGCATCTACTGAGTGGAGAGGGGAATGACACACAGTGCACATGGCACTCTGACCACCTGGCAATTAATTACCTGGGAGACTCTGTGGGACGTGGGTAGACACGGCAGCGTGTGTGAGAGGTGCTGCGTGGGGTGGGCTGGAGTGCAAGCCAGCCAGGAGACCTGAGAGAAAACAGGAGGGGAGAAAAGAACAAGACACGCACATTGAAGACAAGAACAGAAAAGCATCCTTGGTGATTACAATCTACTGGCTAGTCCTGGTGGAAGACTCTGGGGAAGGGCTCAGCACGATCCCTGAAAATGTTGCCCACAGCCACACACCAGACACACACAGTAACCCAATACATGACAACAGAACTCATTGGTCACAGAAGTAGACCCCGGACACCTTCTGTGCCTCCACATGAGGAGAGGGAAGAGAGAGGCACTTACTGTGGCTGAGGCCATGGTGAAACGTCCCAGGGGCAGGGCCTGTGACGATGGCATCCTTGGAGACCCCTGCTTTGGCAGAGGAGTCGGCGCTAAAGGAGAGCACACGGAGAGGAAACTGAGAGATGATCCCCAGGGAGTTTGAGTTCACAGCCCCAGGCAGCTTTGGGCTGCCTGTCTTGTAGGATGAGGATAGCAGATTTAAGGGCGATGAGCTGGTCAGTAGCACAGCCCCACTCGTTCCTTTCTGGGGATAAAACACACAAAAGGATCAGAGCTCCAGCTTGTCCATGGCCTGCTCACAAACCAAACCTGTCAACACACAGGGTGGGGACAACAACTGCTCCTTATTCAGGAACCCTAGTCTGCAGCCCCAAAGAATGAGCACAGTCTCTAAACTGGCCCAACATGCCTCCTAGGACCCAGTGTTCACTTTTAAAAGCACATTAAATATGCCTCCTTTGTGCAAGAAAGAAAGGGAAGAATATTATATATAGATAGCCACAAATGCAGGTATGTACAAATATATGTATTTTTATATACAGAAGCCACACACACACATTTGTATGTAATAATCTTTGTTTTTAGAAAGAAATGGGAAAATCCTGGAAACTAAGGGACATTGTTACCTTGTTGGGTGATAGAAACAGGGCAGAAGCAGGTGAGACCTCACTGAACATACCTTTCTATAGTTTTTTTCTTTGCAACCAAATAGTCTTTTTACATAATGGAAAAAATAAAATACTCTCTCCCATTTCCCCAACCTGCACCCAACTTCTGCAATTCCTACAGCCAGGCTTCACCAGCCATTGCATTCTGTCAGATCACCTTTGTATGACCTGCAGGGTCCTTCAAAACCCATTTGGGAAAATCACTTTTAGAAGTACTCATCTTCCTACTGTATGACTATCTCTACATAACTAATGATCTGATAGGTAGTATTAATTTCACTAACTCGTTCGGAGAGATGGGACAAGTAAGAAAGAAAAGTTTTATGGCTCATTCCACACCTTCTAGATTCATAGCCTCCCTGCAAACACAGTGCTAACCAGTCCTTTCTCTCCACTCATCCTCCTAAGAAGTTCCAGGCTCTCTTGGGATTCATGCCAACAGAAAAGATAGGATGGGAAAACAGGAAGCCAGTCCTTATGACTTCTGGGTTTACTGTTCCAACCCAACCTCCAGATTCAGTTGTCTGACCAGGGCAAGGCAGGTGGCCTTGTCCACAAGACCCATAAGGTTGGCTGCTGTACCAGGATACTCACTGGCAAGGAGGTAGACGATGTCACGCTGCTAACTGCACTGGGCTTCAGGGAGGAGGTCAGTAACTTGGCCACTCCCTGGGTCCCACCACTAGAATCTCCACTTGGACCCCCGGGAGGGGCCACTAGGGTCAGCTTCTGGGAAACAGGCGGTTTTTTCACTGCAGAGCCTGGGACAGGTCGGCTGGCAGGTTGTCCTGTGGAGGCAGGCTGTGCACCGGGGAGTAGATTGCCAGAAGTGGAGCTCTGGACTGGTGTTCCTACAGAAGAGCTGCCAGAAGAAATCCCATGTTTGGAGATAGAGCCGGCAAAGGGGCTATTCTTGTAAGATGGCCCTGAGGAGCTGGCTGAGTGCTGTTTTGCTGGATGGCTCAGGGCAGTGGAGGACAAGGCTGGGGTCTTATGAGAACTACTGCTGGAGGCTGGAGTGCCTCCTGAAGAGGCTGGTGTGGAGGAATGGAAGCTCTGGCCTTTGGCCGCCGTCTTCACAAGCTGGATGAGGGAACGATGACACTGTGGGGAAGAAGGCTTTGGGCCCTGGAGCTTACTGACGAATGGAGCTGGGGGCGTGAAACTCTTTTGCTGTTGAGTGCCTGCATGAAAGACTTTTACTTGGGGGCCAGGCATGGGAGCTGCTGTCTGGGATGCGTGAGACGTCCGTGGCAAACCATGGTGTTTTGCTTTGGACTGGTGCCCTTCTGGCAGGCTCTTGCTCAGGGAAACCTGACAGGACAGCTCTTTATAGCCAGAACTCTCTGTTTTTTTCTCCTGAGAGGACTGCCCCAGTGCCAGAGCCTGTTCGGCCAGAAAACTGAGGGGTGACTGCAGAGAGCTGGAGGGTGGTGGGGCAGAAGGGCTAGCCTTCGCAAAGTTCCTTTTTTCTTCCGTACATAAAACACCTGCAACTTTCTCTGCAGGCACTTTTGAGGGTGCAGGCAATGTGAACTCGGAGCTCCCACTTGCTCTGCTATTCAGCGCAGCCAGTTCCTTGGACACAGCCTCCAATGAGGAGGCTGAATTATGGATCAAGTCTCCATCCAACGAGTTCTCCAGGCTGACAGGAACAGGATTCGTTTGGCTGCCCAATGCTTGGGACGAAAGCTCCCTGTTCGCAGCTCCAGAGTTCAGGCCTCCTCCCAGGTGTTCTGAAGGCAAAGCCAGAGGCCCGCCAATCTGGCCTGATGAGATGGAAACCTTTTTATCAGGCTTAATAGATGATTCCTAAGGAAAGTAGAAATGCTGATGTTAAGAAATGCCCGAAGACACCAACACTGGTCCTGTTGTAAGAATGCATACGTGAGAATACCACAAGATCCCAAGAATCAGGCCTTCCTATGTAATCACAAGGAGCCTGTGTGGGCTTGAACATGTTCATCTTGGCTGGGCCTGGGCTTACCCAAGCATGTTCTGTTGATGGGTACACATGAACCCACAGGGAAATGCTTTTCTCTGATTTTGAAAAAATACAAGACTTGAGCAAAGACACTCTCCCTACTGACATACACACTATCTCAGAATGCTCTTAACTGTCATCAGAAAAGGATGCATGGCATGAAAACTGCCTTGAATTAGTTTTCTTTTCCTCCTTGATTTTTCTAAGCACCTGTCTCCTAAGGGGGTTCAAAAGAAAAGTCGTTTCATGGGATAAAAATGGGAGCTATCTCATACTCTGGCATCCTAAGTGTTAAATGCAGTGTGCCTGAGACATTGCAGGAGCTCAACAGATACTTAGAAATAAACAATGTGCGTAGTTTATTCTTCCAGGTTCTGGTATGGCTAAGGGCACTATAAAGTCTCAGGAATTGATAAAAATTTTAGTAAAATAACAATTTCTATTACACTGAGAGGTTTCTGCAATATCTAAGCTCACTTTCAGTCTCTATTCTCTAATCACTGTACTTCCTTTCATTTCTGCTACTTAAACTCAACAAAGCCACCTGTCCTTTCCGTTGTAGCTCCAGTCTAACCTAAACTTCGCTAGGAGTGTGTTCTTCCATAAAAATATCTTTATCACAGTATAATACCCTCACATATTCAGGGGCTTTTCATGCCTCAGACAGCTGTCTGGAAGACCTCATTTAATCCCACAACAACCTTGTGAACTGGCCCGGTGGGTACTGCTTCCTAGAACTGAGGATGGAGGATCCTAAGTGCCCCAGCTCAGGTTTCTGCCCTGCCAACAACCCAAGGCCCCTCTGGTGGACCTGGCCTGCCTCTTGGTATCTGGCCTGCCTCTCAAGAATACCATCCTGAAGAGCTGTCCCCCAGAGCAGCAAAGCTCAATGAGCTACCATCATCATTCAAAAGGTTTCATGAGCATGGCTGGAGAGCGAGGAGAAGAGATGGTACATGACCTGAGCAGGCTGACTCACCTTCACCTTGAGTTTGGAAGGAGCCATTACTTTCTTCTTGGCCCTGAACAAAAGAATGAGCACAGAAAAGGTTTAGAGGAAATGCACTAAAGAGAAAAATGGCAGTTGTCTTGAGAAATGAAAACACTGAGACACTCACAGGATTGATGTCAGGTGCCCATGGCCTCGTCTGCTCTCCTTAAACAGAGTCCTGAAACAAACAGAAAACAGGGTGGAGTTTGCATAAGCCCCCTGAAAACAGAGACCTTGTTTCTAGAGCTCCCTACCATCCCTGGTACTCAGTACGTATCACTAATTAAATGTCGGAGCACTAGTGCCTTCATTGCTGGTGAGAAGATCAAAAGTAGATGTGCTGGTCACCTGAAAGGCAAGAGTCTAAGATTTACCAAAAAAAGGCTATGGCTCGCCTTGTCAATGTGGCTCACTTCGATTCCTGGTCAGGGCACATGCCCGGGTTGTGGGTTCAACCTCCAGCTGCGTGGCTTGCAGAAGGCAGCCAATCAATGTTGATGTTTCTCTCTCATTGATGTTTCTTTCTCTCTCCCTCTCTAAAATAATAAAATCATAGTAATTTTTTAAAAAAGCTATGGTTCTATATCCAAACCTCTGTTAGTGATATTTCCCTAAAGGCAGGAATGCTTTCCTTGATGCCCATTCTTATCTTCTAAGAGTAAAATGTGGATTGACCCACAGTATGTCTCTTTTCAGAGAAACTCAACAAAATGGATCTTTACGCCCTTCCCTTCATACCTTCAAAAGTCCAATCTGTAAGGAGAGAAGAGCAATCCCATTTACAGATGGGATACTGAAACAAGAAAAGGCTCCATGATTTGTCCAACCCACAAAAAATCAGGTCCAACCAAGAACATGAGCTCCAGGGGAGGATTCTGAGAAGCTGGCCGAGTAGAAAGCACCAGAATGAATCCTCTCCCCACCTGGACACGTGTCCTGGCAGAATCTCTCTGAAATAACTACTTTGGAACTCTAGAGACTGATCAAAGCTAGCAGCTTCCAGGGGAAGACTTGGATGGGTAAATTGTGGGGTTATTTCAGCTCTTAGCACAGTAGCAGCTACCCAACACTTAACCCCATAGTAGGTAGCTGTACACCTGTTCCTGAAGTACCTTGCAGGAACTAGGGTAGGCAAAAGGACCTTCTCCTACAACTATCAGGATTTGTGTTCAAATTATTGATTGCTCCTTCTGTTCATAGAGAGGAACCATTATTGTTTCTTTTCCCACCACTGTGAACCCCTGCACCTCTGGTTCAAGTGACTTCTAGGAAATTTAAAGGGCCAGTGCCTTTTTTTTAAACACCATTTTTCAATTTTCCCCTTTTAGAAGCCAAACATTAAAGACTAGGACATTGAAAACAACTGCATACATGGGTAAAATTAGAAAGTGTCTATGTATACCCAAGGAAAAACTCAGAAAAGATTTAAGAAAACATTAAATCTACACTTCAGGCTTCTCGACACACAGACAATCTATAGTGATAAAAATCTACTCTATAAAAGCGAAATATTAAAATTAACCGTTTCTCCGAGACAGGGTAAGCCACGCCCACCAGCCAATCAGAGCGGCTGTATGCAAATTAGCCCAGCCAACATGGCGGCCGCCACTCACGGACCTGAGTAAACAGCCCTTTCCATTGCGGCAGGAGCGAAAGTGAAGCTGCGCCCGCTCAGCTCAGCTCCGCTTAAACTTCCTCTAGGGAAACACAATGTAACAATCATAGAATCCTCCGGAGCCGAAGGAAAGAGCAGCCCGGGCCTAACCAGTAAAAGTAACAATTGTTTCATTATAGACACTGCCAGGTGAAGCAAAGAGGAGGCTTCGTTAGTTAGAAGGCCGCCTTAAAGGAACAGTGTATCAATTATAGAAGATAACCCCAGGCCTTCAAGGAACAGTATCAATTATAGGAGAAAAAACTCCGGAAATCTGCGTCCAGCCAGCCTTGCTGACACGTTGGGTCAATGGGAGCTGTAGGCAGCCTTAAAGCCCCTCACCCAGGCTGGCCAGGCACGCCAGCAGGTGGACATCCCCCGAGGGGTCCCAGACTGCGAGAGGGCACAGGCCAGGCTGAGGGACCTCCCGAGTGCACAGAGCGGCTGCAGGGCGGGACAGCGCAGGACCCAGGACCCGTGAGTGGGAAAGAGGCAGCAGGGTTGGAGGGGACCGGGAAGCGGGTAAGAGGCGGCGGGGGGGGGTCTCGGCCTGCTTGGTGGGCTGCCCAGGCCCTTTGCGGGGCACCGGGGAGCGGGAAAGCAAGGCTGCAGGGGCCAGGGTCCTGCTTGGTGGCTGCCCAGGCCCTTTGAGGGGCATCGGGGAGCAGGAAAGGAAGGCAGCAGGGGACAGGTGAGTGGGAAAGAGTTGGCGGCCTGCTTGGCGGCTTCCCAGGTCCCTTCCGGGGATCAGGGAGCAGGAAAAGGCTGGCCTGACCACAAGGCGGGGTTTTCCCTGCTTTCTGGTGGCTGGAGGAAGATGGGCAGTAGGCAAGCTTGGGAGGCAGGCCGCACCCAGCCCTGGCCACGCTCAAAAAAGAGAA
>PVJC01020150.1:0-29466 GCA_004026665.1 Murina feae
CGCGTTTGCATTTGACAGTGGAAATCTTTGAGATGGTCTCTACTTCTCATCCTGTAGCTCACATCAATGTTTAGATCTTATCTTCCTTTTATCGTGGGAGGGTAGCAGATTCATATAAATTTACGATTATCTTACATGGTTATTAGAAATCAGTCATTTTTTAAAATTATTTAGGCAACGTCTATGTGCCAGTGCCATGTTAAGGTGTTCTCAGTCCTCATTTTCATTCCAAAATCCTCTGTATATTTGCTTAAAACTCTAAATTTCTAATATTCTCTGAGATTTTATTTAGCTTAAAACATGTGCTGTACCTTTCTTGTTGAAGTAATAGATTTAGGGAATGTTGTGCCAGAACCCTAACATTGTAAATACATGTTTTATTAGATAAAGAGCCCACAGTTTGTTTGTTTTAATATATCATTATTGATTTCAGAGAGGAAGGGCGAGGGAGAGAGGGAGATGGAAACATCCATGATCAAAGAGAATCACTGATTGGCTACTTCTTGCCTGCCTCCCACCTGGAAATCTATCCCATAACCCGGGCATGTGCCCTTGACCAGAATCGAACCTGGGACCCTTTAGTCTGCAGATCGCAGGTCTGTCCACTGAGCCAAACCAGCTAGGGCCAGTTTTTTAACTTTTAACAATGGAAGCATAAATACTATACCTGATAAGAAGTTTTAAAAAGTCACAGCACATGGTAATGTGTTTGCATTATACATTTTGATAGAGCTGCAATGCGTTGTGTAACAGAGTGATGTAAAATTTATGGCAATGCCGTGGCATTCAAGTCACTTAGCTCCTGTCAGATATCCTCAAGGAGCCGAGCCTCAGAGTGTTTGTGGAAAGTAGGTTTTTATAGCACCAAACCTGAACTACCTTAGAGTAGTGAGTGTCTCAGGCTTTGAAGTAGATGCCAGTCTCCGCTTCGGTCCCCAGGAACGGACCTGACCTGACCGTGTTTCTCTGTTTCTAAATCTGATGTCCTAGCTTATGTGATCCTTGCACTCTCCAGTGTCGGCTGGACACACTTGTGGGCTCTTCGAAACAGCCTTTGTGTGGGAGAGAGGCCCAAGCCACTGGTCACCGGCAGTGCCATGCCAGCCGTTTGGTCACGCAGAGTTTGGGAGGATTTTCACATAACAGTGTGTTAGATCCTGTTGCCTGTGTTGGCTCCAGATGCTTCTTGAGTCCTGACCTTTCACTTTGTCTCATTATCACGCAGGAGGACCCTGTTCCCAATGGCCTCCGGGCCCTGCCGGTGTTCTATGCTGCTACGATAGCAATAAATGTGTTTTCCATCATGTACACAGGAGGGCCAGGTAAGATTTCTGCGGGCTTACATCCAGCAGGCAGGGCGTTACCATCAGACGGTTGGTGTGCTGCGTGCTGGCACGAATGTGGGTGACAGTGGAAAGCAGCACTCGTGGTCATTACTGAACTGTGAAAAGAGTAGCAAATGCATTATCTCTTAGATACTTAAGAGATAAGTGAAATATAAAGGCAACAGACTTTCAAGGTTAAAAAAAGAAAATTGCAATTCCCATTCTCCCATGTACCCAGCTCTGTTGCCTTTAGTGGCTTCTTGCACCTTCTGAGTCTCAGAACGGGATCTGCTAGTAGCTCCTCACACCTCCCTGAGCTGGGGACGGGTGGGGAGCACATGTGAGTGTGTCCCTACATTGGTGACATGCCCGGGGACGTGCCAGTGCGGTCGAGAGCACACATATCAAACCTGCTGGAAACTGTCAGACCAACGAGTCCAGCAGCTAGGGGCTACACTGTTGTTTTTTAGATACTAAAATCAATGGTGATTTTCTTTTCAAAATGACTCCTTTTCTTCTGATTCTGATGACTTTTGTTCTTCTTTACAAGGATTTGAAGTTTGGGAGAGCCCAGTTGAAAGTGCTGTTCTTTTCCATTTTCAGGGGGTAAAAAAAATGTATGTCCATTTTTCTCATTTGCCCACATTTCAATGTGGGTGGCCTGGTGGCATTCTAAGTCAGTATTTCCTACATGTGTGGGTAGAGAGGGTGCCTCCTGCTTCTCTGTGAGATGCCCTCCTACAGCCCGATCCTGAACACGCCGTGTGGGGAGACGGGAGTCAGCAGATAGGTTCGTCTGTGCTGATGTTCTTGTTCATGTCCTGGATGGAGTAAGATTCAGTCATTGGCCATACCTGACTGAAGTCTTCCTCTCTGGTCAGAAGGTATAGTTTCTTGAAACAGCACGTCAGATTACGTAGAAAAATGCCCTCTTCCAAAATGGGAGGCGGGGGGACCCTTATGAATTTCTCAACTTAGGCTTTCTTACAGTAGTTTTACTTAGATTTCAATAGCCACCTGTAATTATAGGTTGTGCACGTCTGTGCCGTTAATAAAACACTTTCTGAACGATCCCTTAGCATTATATGCTCCTTTGGCATCTCTGCAGCATTGGAAACGTTGGTCATTAAGGTCTGAACACTTGTGATCAGGACTTCAGGCTCCGGGTGGCAGCCTGGCCGGAGGCCCCACAGCTGCTTTAAGTTACTGAGAAGCCTGAAGCTGAAGGTCATGGCGGTTGGAGAGATGAAACCATAGCCTCAGATAACAGCGGCCTGATGGCCCTTTGGGTTTTGTAACTCGTGGCCTATGGAGTGTGTTTGGCAGGCAGTTTTCCTGGTCTATAAAAGGGAATCCAAGGGAGAGAAAAAACACTGCTGGGCAGGCCTGGAGCCCGTGGCAGAGGGATTCTTTGTCCATCTCCTTGCTCCTGAGTCCTCGTTCTTAACTTTGTTTGGGCCCTTAGAGCTCAAGTAGCTGAAACAAAAGCTAGGCAGCTGTCAACAGCCAGACACCTGTGGCCTAGTGACTGAAGACTGAGTCACATGAAGGCTGGGGTATCTTTGCAGCGCCCGGTCCTGGAATTGGGAAGAGGTTCAGATAAGGACAGTGTGTTTTTTTCTGTTTTATTTTTCCACCCTCTCTTCTTCTTGTTCCCCAGTTCTTCCAAACGTCAGAAGAAGTCAACTATGTGATATTTTTTAAATTAAAATTTAACATTTTTATACTTTGTATATTTTTCCCACCTCTTCTTTTTCTTTTCCTCACCTGCTGCTACATCTTTACTGCAACTTTGCTAAAGACTCATCTTACCGGCCCTAACTGGTTTGGCTCAGTGGATAGAGCATTGGCCTGCGGAGTGAAGGGTCCCAGGTTCGATTCCGGTCAAGGGCATGTACCTTGGTTGTGGGCACATTCCCAGTAGGAGGTGTGCAGGAGGAGGCTGATCCATGTTTCTAACTCTCTATCCCTCTCACTTCCTCTCTGTAAAAAAAAAAAAAAAATCAATAAAATGTATTTTTTAAAAAAAAAGAATCATCTTACCGGGAGAGTAAATTATCCTAGAGAAAATTAAACCACATAATGGATGAAACACTAAGGATTACATAAATACTTCATTTATTTCATGAGAAATAAATACTATAAACGCTAACTTATACTGAGTTTACTTTTACATGAATTCATCTTGTTAGTTGTCCAAACTCCTTTAGAAAATTGGTAATATTGCTTTGCTGGTTTCACTGTGCAGATGGGAAACTGAGGCCCACCAATACTGGGTATTCAAGGTCATAAACTAGCGAGGTGCAGACAGTGTAGCCCTGAGCCATGGTCTCTTGATTATGACATTCCTAGACTAAGTATAGAAAAGTCAAATTTAAATTAAACAATCAAACATTCGACGTCTGACGTTCGGAATTGGCCTGAGGAAGAGACGAAGCGCATAGTACCCGGTACCTACTGTCACCGATAAGGACAATCAGAATCTATCAGCCTTGACACATTCTTCCCCTTCTCATTCTTCTCTTTAAAAATGGCTTCCAGCTCTAGCTGGTTTGGCTTAGTGGATAGAGCATCGGCCTGCAGACTGAAGGGTCCCGGGTTCAATGCTAGTCAAGGAAATTGCAGGCTTGATCCCCAGCTGGGATGTATGCAGGAGGAAGCCGATCAATGTGATTCTCTCTCATCATGGATGTTTCATCCAGTATATTTTGAAACTTGTATATTTAATAAAGAGGAGGTATGAAGAAGGTGGTTTCTTCTTTAATTAAGAATATTTAAAAAATCTGTACAAGTATCTTGAAGATCATTATCCAGTTGAACACACAAACAGCATTCTCAGTGGGAGAGTTAGTGTTAAGGTCTCTAGTTGGATGCTGTCAAGAACATATTTCCGCCCTGGCCAGTGTGGGGCAATGATTAGAGCGTTGGCCTGTGCACTGAAGGGTCATAAGGTCAATTCCCAGTCAAGGGCACATACCTGCAGGTTCCCTCCCCGGTAGGGATGAGTGCAGGAAGCAACCAGTTGATCGATGTGTCTCTCTCACATCGATCTCTCTCACCTTCTCTCTCTCTCTCCCTCCCTTCCATTCTCTCTGAAATGCAATGGAAAAAATATCCTTAGGTGAGGATTAACAAAAAAAAAACAAAAAGGATCATCCTGTTTCCTCCCTTCCCTGACGTCACCATAAAATAAGGACATCTGTAGGACTCCATGAAAGGGACGCTGTGTTTCGTGAGATAATGCGAACAGGACACTTAGTACAGTGCCTGGCACATCATAACCCTTAATGCGCGTGAGGGCCTGGCTTATTACATCAGTCTTAAGTAGCCTTATCTTTTCAGCTTCCGTTGCCAACATATCCTGAGTCATCCTGCCTTTCTGTTTTTTCCATACTTATTGGTGTAACATACTTCTTCCTTAAAGTTCGGGGGGGGGGGGGGGAGTGGGCTCACCTAGAGGAGGAGGAAGAAGGGAGTCACGACTGAAGAACCCACCATTTTGTTCCTCTACTAAAGTCACAAAAGGACTTTACAAATATTTTGGTTTTGGGGGAATGTTTCTAAAATCTCCGGTAGGTGAGTTTCAATCTTATTTTTATTTAAACATTGAAAGTTGCCTTTAGCCCTTCAGACTAGACTTGAATTACGTATTGTTTCCACTCGTGGGGCCTTTCTGCCTGGCCAGCTGGGCCGTAAGTAGCCTGGGTGTTACGTGTGGTGCCCAGGCCGAGCTGAGAGTCCCTTAGCGCTGACGGTCAGTCCGCTCCTTGCAGAGTAGTGTCTGCCTTCCCGCCACACGGGGGGGCGGGGGGGGGGTTGCTCCTCGGGGCCCCTTTCTTCCCTAGAACGCTTCAGAGGGGCCTCAGAGTTGAAAGGAAAGAACGAAGCTCTCCAACAAAAGCGAGGTGGCGGCACTAATCCCGCCCAGTGTGTCAGCCTGAAGGGGTTTTGACAAATAGCATTTCTGTGCCTGAAGATGGACTCCGTGGGATCGGCTGGATGTTGGGTTACCGTGTTTTATTTTGATTTCTCTGTTCCTCCATTCGTAAGTTATGTTGAAGTTGTTTATGTCTTTGACTTACTTTGATTTGTTTTACTTTGCATTTGACATGACTCTTCTCAAATAAACGTCAGTCTTACACTTCAAAGACCCAGGTAACACTTTAAAAAACGGCCTTTGCATATTTTTGTTCTTTAAAAAATAATTTGCAAGAAGCAAAAATAACTTGAGGAAACAAAGTGCTCACTTGGGTTGGATACACGCCTGAAGTCTATTTTTAACGAGAAGGTCTTCAGTTGTGTGGGGCCTGGTTTTTGTTCGGCGACCAGAGAATGAATGGTGAAGTTCATTGCATGCCTCTCTGAGCAGTGCAGGCAGCTCTCCTAACTAAGCCTCCAGCAGTTATACAGTATGCAAACCTTCTAAGTCAGACCAACAGTACCAGCTTCTCACGGTAACCTGTCAGAATGCAGGTTCTCAGGCCCAGCCCCAGACCCCTACAGCCTGACAGTCTGTGTTGTACCAGCATCTGGGTGGTCCTACATGGTACACATAGAGAACCACTGCTCAGGTCGTTCTTCACCAAAATCTCCTACCACAAACACTGCTCCTGTATCACAGTCCTAATGTAAGAGGTACCACTCAACCGTTCTCACTAGCAACGTTTGCTCACTCTGTCTGTCAGCAAACGAATTCTCAGACTTATCTGGGCCTGGTCTCTGGCTTCTTGAGAGCAGACTGTACCTAAAACAGTGCTGACACTCACCCTCCTCTCTGCCTCCTCCTCTTCCTCTTTTTCTTCATCCTCCTCTTCCTCTATTACCTTCAGCTTCTCCTCCTCTCCATCCTCCGCCTCTTCCCTCTCTTTCTCCTTCTCCTCTTCTTTGTTTCCTCCCAACACCTCCAACTTCTGCCCTCTCTTCCTCCTCTCTCCTTCCTCGTCTTACTCCTCCTCCCCCTCCTGTCCATCTCGTCCTCTTCCAGTTGTAGCTCTTCTGATCCCCTCCTGGGAAATGGGAGAGCATCAGTACCCCTGCAGGCCCCTGTTGGCTTTGTATGAAGGCCTTGCTCCCAGAGGATCTCCATATTCCACGCTGCCATTGCAAAGGTGTGAGCTGCAGAGAAACCAGATGTTTCCACGACAGTGACTCTTGACCCCGGGTCAGGAAGCCTCCAGTTTTCACCAAAGGCTGGATTCAAAGCAGAGTGATTTGAATTCACTTCCTTCTCAGAATTGTTTTAAATGAATCCTGGTTTGAAAAGGCGGGGGGGGGGGGGGGGGTCTCAATTATAAGAAGAAATAGCATTTTTAATTTCAAAAGAATCCTTCATTTTCTTAAAGAAAGTTGCTCTTTTACGCCTTTTATTCTCTCCAATGCTTTGAACAAGTTGATGTAAAACAAACTGAACAAAAACTAGTAACTGAGTTTATCCGATAAGGGAGGACTAGTAAAATGTGATTCTGCAAGTGAGGTAAATGTGTGTATGTGTGTTACTGTGGAAAGATGTCCACAGTGTGTTGTTACGTGAGAAACAGAAGTACAGAACAGTATATACAGGAAGAGTCTACATCTATTAATTTGAAAAAAAAGAGGGGGGGGGCGGTAAACTTCCTGCCAACACTCTACACTGTGTGGTTTGTATCTAGATGATGCTTGGAAAACTACACACCAGGTAGTTAACAGTGTTTCTCTGGGAAGTGGGTTCAAGAGGGGAGTGTGGTGAGGAGTTTTACGTTTGTGCGTCGTACGGTTTTTTACTGCTGACATTTATATAGTAAGCATATATTATAAAATTACACTAAAAGGAGGGAGAGAGAAAAGGAAAGTTGTAGGCAGAGGCTGATGCAGAGGGCTGCAAGGTCGTTAATGTGGACTGAAGCCTTATTGGTTGTATAGCCGTTGTATTTTGTAGTTTCTAATAGTGACTGTCATAGATGAAAAGCAAGAGGAGTAACAAAGCAACAGCTCTGGGAGACGGGGCCCATCTCTGAAACGCTCTCTTTACTGCTTGAGTCACTTGAATCTTCTGATCTTTGGGGAATTTGGAACAGGACTGTAATGATGCTTGAGGTTGGAGCTAAATCACTATTCATCATAGCTTTGCTGTTCAGAAAAGGGAAAGGGCTGGAGATGAAAGGCCCCTGAGTGGCTGGAGCAGAGGATGGGCTCAGAGCTCCCGGCCTTGGTTCCTGGCAGCACTTTTGGCTGCAGTAGCTGGAACAATTCAAGCCGTGTCCTACTTTGCCTGTCCACAGAGTGAAGGGCAGGCCGTACTTTATTGCCCTCCTAAGGTGTAATTATTGCAAAACATTTTGAGATCCTCAGGGGAAGATAATTCAATACCAAGTATTCCTGTCAAAAATTTTGTGTATAGCTCAGCCTTAACTTTTTCAGGAGAAAGTTCTCCCTCGGATGCACATTGATTCCAGTGCTTTTTTCTGCCGAAGTTTTGTATTTATGTTTTACCCATGAAACTGGATTTGATGTATTTAGTACAATTTAGAATTATTTACAAACTAGAGGCCTGGTGCATGAAATTCGTGCATGGATAGGATCCCTAGACCTGGCCAGCAATCAGGGCTGATCAGGGCCTTCTGACTGCCGGCCAGGGCCTTCCTTTGTTCCGCACTGCCCCCTGGTGGTCAACGCATGACATAGCGTGCGATTGAACTCCCATTCTCCCAGTCGAGCTCCTGATGGGATAATTTGCATATTAGGCTTTTATATATATAGATAACTGTCAGTTTGCATTTCTCATGTGGAGGCTTTAAAACAAATCCTCATGTTCTTTTGATGCTCAGTTACATTACTGACTTGCTGAAATTATTTGGTAAGATCTAAATCTGCCCTTCTGGCTATAATGTTTGGCTTAGTGGATAGAGGATCAGCCCACAGATTGAAGGGTCACGGGTTTGATTCCAGTCAAGGGCACATACCTTGGTTGCAGGCTCAATCTCTAGTGCTGGTGTGGAAGGCAACCAAAGGATGTGTTTCTCTCACATTGATGTTTCTCTTTCTGTGTCTCCCCCTCCCTTCCACTCTCTCTATAAAGCAATGGAAAAAATATATCCTCAGGTTAGGATTAACAAAAAAATAAATAAATAAATTATGCCCCTTCTGTTCCCCTGACCTTGCTTACTATCAATGACTTTCTTCTATTTTCCTTCACTCTGTCCCTCCTTGATATTTTACTCAATCCTGCCCCCTTCCCTCTAGTACTCATTTATCCCCTGACCTCCCATCCAGTGCCTTGTGACTGGGAGGGCGACTTCAGAGCCTCTGGCCATGACCCAGGCAAAGGCGGTTCTGACAGTGAAGGTTCAAGGAGCAGGTGACATTGTGGCTTGTTGTCTAAGAAAAGGATCAGAAGCTTATAACTGACCTCAGGAAACCCTTGGGCATGTTGGCCCTGACACCCTTGGAATCCCGCTTGAACCCAGCAGGGAATATGGAGATGGGCTTGGAAAAGGCCCATAAAGCAGCCCTTCTCGGCTTTTATTGTGGGCTCTGCTTGGCATGGATGGAACAAATATCTCTCAAATCGTTTCTCTCTCCCCACAGTATCCATGGCTTGCCTCTCTTAGGTCAGGTTAACACAATGAAGTCAAAAGTAGCACAGTTAACAGTGTTACCACCAACTAAACTAGGAGCCAAAGGAAACAGGGGAAACCTCTTCAAAAACCAAATACTTTTCAGCTGTAAGAGTGATGTGTGTTGATGTTAGGTGGTCAGTTTGATGTGGGTAATTAAAAGTTACCATTCAGTTTGGCAGGAAACAACTTTGGAGCGATCCTTTATCACATGTATTAGACACTGACATGGAGACAGAAAGCAGAAGCCAGGACACTGTGGCCCACAAGCATGGCCTGGTGAAGTCAGCCTGAGTGGTTTTATAAGCAGCTCCAAGCTTCAGATTCTGGGGCAGAGCCGGGGCTGGAGCTGACCACCAGCTGAAGGGACACGGCCCCACACCAGCCCCCTGCTTTCTGAGGTACACAGGACTTTGGAAGAGAAGCAGCCTAGCCCTAAGTGTCTATATCCCCACGAGTGTGCCCGTAGCTATAGATGAAGTAGGTGATTCTGGTGTTTTGTTTTTCACATTTATATATGCTAATTCACTCCTATTGTAGTCTTAATTATCTATTCTACCTCTTACAATTACCAATCTAATCTAGTAAGAGTAATATGCTAATTGTGTCACTCTGCTACATCCCAAGCCACGTCCACCAGCCAATCAGAGCAACTATATGAAAATTAACCCGACCAAGATGGCGACTGGCAGCCATAGAGCTAGAGCAAAGAGGAGGCTTCATTGCCCCAGCAATGGAGGAAGCCACTTGCCTAGGTCAGCTGTGGCCTCTGCTCAAGGCAACAAAGTTTCAATTATAGGAGCCACGGAGCTGGAGCAAACAGGAGGCTTCGTTGCCCCAGTGATGGAGGACGCTGCCTGCCTAGACAGGCTGTGGCATCCGCTCAAGGCAACAAAGTTTCAATTATAGAAGATAAATAAACCCCAAATACCTGCTTCCAGCCAGTCTTGTTGGGAGCTTGGGTCACTGAGGGCTGTGGCCAGCCTGCAAACAGCCATCAACCCCTCACCCAGGCTGGCCAGGCACCCCAGCAGAGACCCCTACCCTGAAGGGGATGTGGCCAGCCTGCAAACAGCCATCAGCCCCTCACCCAGACTGGCCAGGCACCCCATTAGGGACCCCCACCCTGATCCGGGACACCCTTCAAGGCAAATCAGCCGGCCCCCACCTATGCACCAGACCTCTATCCTATCTAATAAAAGGGTAATATGCAAATTGACCCTAACAGCAGAACAACTGGGAATGACTGGTCACTATGACACACACTGACCACCAGGGGGCAGATGCTCAATGCAGGAGTTGCCCCTGGTGGTCAGTGCACTTCCACAGGGGGAGCTCTGCTCAGCCACAAGCCAGGCTGACAGCTGCCAGTACAGCAGTGGTGGTGCCTCTTCAGCAGCGCTAAGGATGTCCGACTGCAGCTTAGGCCTGCTCCCTGCTGGCAAGTGGACATCTCCCGAGGGCTCCTGGGCTGTCAAAGGGATGTCTGACTCCCAGCTTAGGCCCGATCGCCCAGGAAGTGGGCCTAAGCCAGCAGGTGGACATCCTTCAAGAGGTCCCAGATTGCAAGAGGGCACAGGCTGGGCTGAGGGACCCCCCAAGTGCACAAATTTTTGTGCACCGGGCCTCTAGTATCTTGTATAATAAAAGGCTAATATGCAAATTGACCAAGTGGCAGAACAACCGGTCGCTATGACGCACACTGACCACCAATGCAGGAGCTGCTCCCTGCTGGTCAGTATATTCCCACACAGGGAGCACCGCTCAGCCAGAAGTCCCAAACCAAGCTCATGGCTGGCGAGTGCAACGGCAGTAGCGGGAGCCTCAGGAGCTGGCCTAAATTGTCAGTCGGACATCCTTTGAGGGCTCTTGGACTGTGAGAAGGCACAGGCCGGGCTGAGGGCCCCCCCCAATGCATTAATTTTGTGCACCAGGCCTCTAGTGTTTAATAATACCTTACTTGAATAACTTTGAGTTGGTTTCTATGCATAAAATCATTAAATATATAACAAACTTGCAACATTAAATATTCATTTAATCAAAGGAGAACATTTTACTTATTTTTTAAATATATTTCTATTGATTTCAGAGAGGAAGGGTGAGGGAAAGAGAAAGAGAAACATCAATGATGAGAGAGCCCTAACCGGTTTGGCTCAGTGGGTAGAGCGTTGGCCTGCTGACTGAAGGGTCCCAGGTTTCATTCCGGTCAAGGGCATGTACCTTGGATGTTGGCACATCCCCAGTAGGGGGCGTACAGGAGGCAGCTGATGGATGTTTCTCTCTCATCAATGTTTCTAACTCTCCCTCTCACTTCCTCTCTGTAAAAAATCAATAAAATATATATTTTTTAAAATGATGATTTTTAAAAAATCATGATGCACTGCCTCCTGCACACCCTCCAGTGAGGATCGAGCCCCCAACCTGGGCATGTACCTTGACTGGAAATCAAACCATAACCTCCTGGTTCGTAGGTCAACGCTCAACCACTGAGCCATGCTGGCTGAGCAAAAGGCAATATTTTAAATAGTTTACTCCTCTAACACTTTTTAAAAACTCATAACAATTTACAGAAGTGCATGTTTATTATATTTCAAATTTTTATTATATTTTCAAATTTAACAGTACAAGAGTATATGTAGTAAGAATTGAAAGCCCTCTCCAGTTTCGCGTCTCTCCCCAGGAGTAACCATTGTGTTTTCCAGAACTTTTGCTATACATTCATACATAAGATAAGAGTCAATGTGGGGTCGTTATCTTTTTTAAACATAACTTGGATCATGCTGTGTATACTGCTACCCACCCAGCCTTTCTTACTTAACTAGACCCTGGGCCTCTTTCCTTATCAGTACATATAGATCTACCTCATTTTTATGGTTTAAGACTATAACTATTTCACATTTCCCTAAGGATGCATATATTAGTTGTCTCACAGATTCTTGCTATTACAAGTAATGCTGTCGTAGGTATTCTCGTATGCCTATCGTGTGTCCCTGGGTCTGTGAGTGTGTGGGGAATGACGCCTGTTGCCTCTGGTAACAGAAGACATAAGGATTCAGAGTGACAAGCTCTGGAGATGTCACAGTGCCAGGAAAACAGGATGTTCCTAAACCATGTGCACCCTACCCTTTTGTTGGCTGAGGTAATTGCACCTTAGTGCATTCACATTTCTAATGAAAAGTTTTTCTATGTTGTAATTCCATGAGTTGATACTGCAAAGAAGAGTTAAATTTGAAGGTCAGGATACTTTGAAAACTTGTATTCCAAGAGCTTCGTGTATGCGATCAGAGTGACATGTCCATTTAAAGCAGGGTGGTTGACCCATGAGAAGCCAGAGAGGCAGGCAGTCAGCGGCTCTGCGCAGCGTCCAGACCTCAGCCTCTCCCACCCAGAGGGGCTGGTGATAGGGCATGGGATGGCGGACTCCTTTCTTAGCCACATACGTGTCCACTTGGAAATTTAGATATTGAGATAAGCTATAAATAATTTTTTTAAATATATTTTATTGATTTTTTACAGAGAGGAAGGGAGAGGGATAGAGAATTAGAAACATCGATGAGAGAGAAACATCAATCAACTGCCTCCTGCACACCCCCTACTGGGGATGGGCCCGCAACCAAGGTACATGCCCTTGACCGGAATCGAACCTGGGACCTTTCAGTCTGTAGGCCGAAGCTCTATCCACTGAGCCAAACTGGTCAGGGCAAGCTGTAAATGATTTTATTGCCAACTTAATAAGCTGCTTGTGCCAATTTGGTAAAATTTTAATAATTAGATTACTGACCAATTTAACCCCATATTCACAAGGTGAAATGTCTTAAACACACAGCTTTCTGTCCTGAAAAGCATGGCTCATGTTGTTGGCTGTGGGTTTTATTAAACACAAAATCTAGGCGATTGGTGTTAGCTTAGCGGGATGGAAAGGATGTTGCTGTGAGGCTTGACCTTTCAGAAAGTAGCCACTGAGACCACTGCTGTCGTTTCTGTTCTCAGTGCTTGGCCTGGACCTTCCCATCTGGGCAATAGTGCTCATCTCCCTCGGCGTAGCGCTGTTGTTTGCCGTTTTCGTGTGGCTCTTTGTGTGTCCATGGATGCGGAGGAAGATAGCAGGTGAGTGCTCTTCCATTTTTCTGATTTACAAAACTGCTCCCAAGTCCCGAGACTTCAGGGTTGATGCACAGTTACCCGTACTGACAGAGGGAAACGGAAGCATGGGTAACTCTAGAACACACACTGCGATACATGCCCAGGCCTTGTCTCCTGGCCCTGACTCACAGAGCAAGGCCCTAGCTGCCATGGATAACTGGAAGTTACCTATGCCAGGAAGCTCTACCCGCCTGACGAAGAACATTAGTCATCTGGGAAGTGCAAGTTAATACCACACTGAGGCACCACTTCACACACACAAGTAGAAAGACTAGCAATATCAAGTGTTGGTGAAGAAGTGGAATAACTATTTATGGTGAAATATAAAGTGGTGCGGCCACTTTAGAAATTAGTCTAGCAGTTTCCAATGAAGTAAAGCATACACACTTAGCGTATGACCCAGTAATTGAACTGCTAGGTGTTTGTCCAAGAGCAATGAAAATATGTGTTCATGAAAATACTTGTACACAAATCATTTGGTTGTAATTGCCCCAAACTGGAAATAACCCAAATGCTCATAACAAGTTAATAGATAACCAAATTGTGGTCTATTCATACATTAGAAGACTGCTGAGTAATACAGGAATGAACTGCCTTCCACTGTGGGCACAACAGGACTCACTTCACAGACCTTTCCTTGAGCAAAAGAAGCCAGATACAGAGGAGTCCATACTGTATGATTCCAGGGAAAATTAATCTATGGAAATCACTGGTTGCTGAGGCCAGTGCGGGGCTGCAGGAGACAGACTGCAAAGGGGCAGAAGTGGTTATAGGGTATACCCCTATGTTGTCACAGGTCATCTACCTGAACATTCAGAATGTATGAATTCTGTATGTAAGTTCTTCCTCAGTAAACCAGTTTTTAAAGAAAGAAGAATATGGCTCAGAAAGCTGCTGGAGCTGTTTTCCTGTGTTAACAATTTTTGTTTTAATTATTATAAACTAGAGGCCTAGTGCATGAATTCGTGCATGGATAAGGTCCTTGGCCTGGACAGTGATCGGGGCCAGCTAGCTGTGGGGGAGGGACTGCGGGAGGTTGGCTGTGGGAGTGCACTGTCCACCAGGGGGCAGCTCCTGCATTGAGCTTCTGCCCCCTGGTGGTCAGTGTGTGTCATAGTGACCAGTCATTCCCAGTGGTTCTGCTATTAGGGTCAATTTGCATATTACCCTTTCATTATATAGGATATGCAAATATTCTCTCATTTAGATTACAAGCAATTTGAGGCCAGTAGATCTTTATGTACATTTCTTGTCCCCTGTAGTACGTAAGAGGAATTTAGTTTAAAAAAATCTCTCTGTCTGACTAGGTAGACACAGAGATAGAGAGATGATAGGGAGAGAGACTGCATGTGAGTGTCTTCAGCAGAGAAATCGAGAAGAGCATTTCCATTTCATTGCTGTAGGGGAGAGCTTAAACATTTGCTCAGGAAATTTTGCAAAATCATTACTTCAGTAGCACCACAGACCAGATTTGATTCAGAAGAGTGCTAGCAAGCTATAAAATGGCTTTTAAAAACTCTATTGTTTCTTTAGAAAATAAATGATTTTTCAAAGTAGGATCTTTCTGTTGTTGGTGGTGGGTTCTTGTTGTGTGTGTTTTTTTTTAGAAAAATGATTTACTTGTTTCTTAAGATTTAGTGACCTGAAGAATTCTGAGACCAATAATTTATTGAACAGAAGAAAACAAAACAGACTATAACACTATCAGTGAAGACAAAAAGGATAAACATTTCAGTGATTCTGAGGTTAGTTTAAGAAAATAGAAGGTGAGCCCTAGATGGTTATAGATTGCAGAATGCCACCCTGGACAGGGACCCTGGGAATCAGATCTGACCCTCTCTGTGTTGCTGGTTTTTGATGAGATAATTCAGGCCCCACACCCCCATCTTTTCCTCAGTAGCTGAATTTTCTGGCCTAAGTTTTCCAGACAATCGATTGAACTCTCCACTTCATTTTCTCTGTCTAGCTGTTACGTTTTTGTTTCATTTCCAAAGTAAGTACTGAGGTAAAAAGATAAATATTCATTTTTTTAATAACAAGTATTCTTATAAAATTTTCAGCTATGACTGTACTTTCTTTAGGCAAATTACGAAAAGAAGGTGCTTTATCGCGAGTCTCTGATGAAAGCCTCAATAAAATTCAGGAAGCGGAATCCCCCGTATTTAAAGAGCTCCCTGGTGCCAAGGCCAATGACGACAGCACCATCCCTCTCACGGGGTCAGCTGGGGAGACGTCTGTGGCCCCAGAAGGCACATCCGTGGTCAACCACCCCCGGGTGGCTTATGGTAAGACCAGAGGAGGGCTCGGGTTTGCGTGGTGGCGGCGAGCCATTCCTCAGGGTGAGCAGCTTGGCCTGCACGTGCGTGGCTAGGTTTCAGGGCACAGAAGTGTCCCCCGTTTTATGTTTTGAGAAAACTCAGAGACTCCAGAGGCCTCAGGAGACCGGCCTTCCGTCAGCACAGCAAAATTCCTCTTGTCCTGTGCAGCGGTTCTCAACCTGTGGGTCACGACCCCTTTGGTGGTCAAACGATCCTTTCACAGGGGTCGCCTAAATACAACCTGCATGTCAGATATTTACATTACGATTCATAACAGTAGCAACATGACAGTGATGAAGTAGCAACGAAAATCATTTTATGGTTGGGTCACCACATGAGGAGCTGTTTTAAAGGGTCGCGGCATTGGGAAGGTTGAGAGCCACTGCTCTAGGGCGCACAGTGGGGCTGCAGGTGCGCTCAGCTCCTGTGCGTTTGGTGGTGCAGCCACCTCACTGCCAGAGGCTGGCTTATCCAGCTTTGCGAGGGTGCCTCCCTCGTAAAGGCGCAGAGAGAAAGCCGAGATTGGAGCCAGGGCCGTCGTAGAATCACAGAAACCTTAGAAAACATCAAGCCTGTCCCGCCGTGTCCTTTTGTCTGTAAAGTTTGTAGACGCCGGTGGGCGAGCACCAGCCTCAGCCCGGCCTGTCAGGGCAGCTTCCCGCCTCCCTCCAGGTGGGGCCTGGCACCCGCTCTCCTAGGTGTGGCCTCAGACTTGGCCCCGGAGGAGGCAAATTAATTGTGCCCGCAGATCTGACAGATCCTGCCTTCGACAGTCAGGCTGGCCTTTCCCCGTGCGCCCACGGGGAGCTGGGCTTTGGCTCTTACGTATGCAGTTTTCTCAAGTGAGTTCCTTACAGGGATTCTCCCTCTATCAAAAGCTACCAGAAACTGGGCAGACTGCTGCAGTAATTTCTGGAAGACACTTTTTAAGAGAAAAATAATGTCATTTTAAAAAGTACCTTACTATTAGCTTTACCTTCTTGTCGTAGGTTCACTAGTTTCCTGTTTTATTTTAACCACATGACATGTCCTTTATAGTCCATTTAGAAAATAAGGCATGCGAGGGGAAAATTTAAACCACCCGTCACCCAACCTTTCTGAGATCAGCGTCATGAAACAGTGGGGAGCATTTCCTCCCAGACACGACTTCCGTCCACCAGGCTAGAAAGTCAGACATCTGTCCGTCTGCTGCTTTTCAGGAAGGGCTCTTTCCATGACGCACGGCTCCACGAAGTCGCCTCTCTCCAACGGCACGTTCGGCTTCGACGGCCACACGAGGAGCGACGGCCACGTATACCACACGGTCCACAAAGACTCGGGGCTCTACAAAGACTTGCTGCACAGGATCCACACAGACAGGGGCCCCGACGAGAAGCCCGCCCCGGAGAACAACTACAGGTTCCTGCGGCGGAACAACAGCTACACTTGCTACACGGCGGCCATCTGCGGGATGCCGGTGCACTCGACCTTCAAAGCTGCCGACCCGCCGCCTGCGCCCGAGGACAGCGAGAAGCTGGTGGGCGACACGGTGTCCTACTCTAAAAAGAGACTTCGCTACGACAGCTACTCCAGCTACTGCAACGCGGTGGCCGAGGCTGAGATAGAGGCAGAGGAGGGAGGTGTGGAGATGAAGCTGGCGTCTGAGCTGGCAGACCCTGCCCAGCCCGGAGAGGACCCTGCGGAAGAAGAAAAAGATGAGAAAGACACATCCGAGGTCCACCTGCTGTTCCACTTTCTGCAGGTCCTGACGGCCTGCTTCGGATCCTTTGCACACGGTGGCAATGATGTGAGGTAAGCGTGCTCGCTCCCTCACCAAGTATGCATTGAGGGGCTGCGTGTGCCAGGCACTGTTCTGGGAGCCAGGATGCAGCAGCAAACAGAACAAAAAGCCCTGCCAGTCCTGGTGGGGGTGGGGCACACGCAGTAAACAGATAAATGAAGTAGCACTTGTAATCTAATAAGCTAGACAGTGATGTTAAAGGGAAAAGTGACCTGGAACGGAGATGGGAGCTGCTGGGGATCGCCGTGCTGGATAGACTGCTCAGGTAAGGGCTCACTAAGTGAGATCTGCAAGGGTCAAGGGACCCAGCCATGTGAGCATCTGCAGGAAGAGCAGTTCAGGAAGAGGGAACAGCAGGTACAAAAGCCTGAGCTAGGAATATGCCCGGTGTATTCTAGGAAGAGCAAGGAGGAGCAAAGGGAGAGAGTGTGGGCTGTAAGGTCATCAGGTCATGGAGTCCCAGAATATGTAGGAAATATGGAAGATTGTGTGGAGAGACTCTACTTCTCTTTTTACCAGCTAGGTAGCTAGTGACAAGTCACTTGATTTTCCTAAAGCCTCAGTATCCCAACCTATAAAATGGAGCTAAAACTAGTACCAGCTCTCATGGGGTTTTCATGAGATGCTTTATATAATGTGCTTAGGACAGTGCTCCTCTCGTAACCAGTATCTATGCATTGTCACTGTTACTGTTATTTTAATTATTATGCAGGGCTAATGTTTCTATCTAAATCAGGAAAACATGCTATTGTTGCTTCTTTTATAAAATTTAATCCTCACCTGAGGATAGGTTCACTGATTTTAGAGAGGGAAGAAGGGAAGAGAGAAGCATTGATGTGAGAGAGAAACACCGATTGGTTGCCTCCCGTACATGACCAGACCGGGGATTGAACCCACAACCTGGGTATGTGCCCTGACCAGGAATCGATCCACAACTTTTCAGTGCACAGGATGACGCTTCAGCCAATGAAGTCACCTGGCCAGGGCCTATTGTTGCTTCTCTTTGTTGTTGTTAATCCTCACCCGAGGATATTTTTCCATTGACTCTTTTTTTTATTTTTTTAGAGAAAGTGGAAGTGAGAGACAGAGAGAGAGAAATATCAGTGTTGTGAGAAAGACACATTGATTGATTGCCTCCTACATGTGCCCAATCAGGGACAGGGATCGAGCCTGCATCTGAGGTACATGATCTTGACCAGAATCAAACCCAGGACCCTTCAGTTCATAGGCTGGTGCTCTATCCACTGAGCTAAACCTGCTGGGGCTGTTGCATGTTTTATTGCCCCGTTACACGACTCTCAGCTTTGCAGCCATGGGTTTCTATGCACTGCCTATCTGTGTACAACTGCATTTCTGTTCTTTTTTTAAAAAGTCTCCACCAGACAAGAGGCCTGGACATCTTGTGTGTTGCACTGTTATGTAGGTGCTGCCATGTTGTTTTAATCAAGGCGCCATGCTCTGTCTTGTCTTAATTTTTTGACTGCCCCTCCCCGGACCTAACCTACTTCCTCCTCCTTCTCAAGAATTGTTATTGGATACCTGGTACTGATGAAGCGTTAAGAATTGGGTCCCTGTCCTTCAGCAGTTTAAACTCCAGTTATGGAGATAAGAAATAATACAAATGGGAAAGTAAAAAATCACCCCAAAACAGTATTTCAGGGTCAAAGGAAGAGTTAACACAGTAACTGCTACAGCCGACCAGAGGTTAGAGCACTAGCGTACAGTTTGGGGCTAGTTTTGAAGCTGTTGATTAAGGATGTGGTCTGATAAAAGCAGTGTCCTAGAAATAATAATGTAACAGTAGCGAGGGGGCTTCTATTTATTCACCAAAAGGTTAGTAAGTTCATACCAGGCCTCCGTGCTGAACCATTTGTGACTGATTCTAATCCTTCTCAAAACAGCCCTTTGAGGTCATTAGTGATAATAATCAAAGACAGGGAATCAGAATCTCAGAAACGTGGCATTTCTTGCCCAAGATAACACAGCTAGAGAGAAGCAGACTTGAGAGCCGGTTCTTTGTGACTTGCAGCCCACACTCTCTACAGAGTCTAGACTGGAGCTACAGAAGTCGTTAAAAGTCTGTGTAGTTCCACATGAAAGGAACTTGGAAGTTGTCATACTATCCTAAAAACAAGTGAAAAACTGAACAGACTACAAAAGCAACAACTCTTTTTGGCTCTGGAAGAGAGAAGAGGACACAGGGCAAACCACTGCCCCCACGATTGCAGATACACGGAGTCAAATACACGGAGTCTCGAGTGGAAGCTGCTGCGGGAACCAGTGCCCAGTGGGAAAAGCTGAACTGTAATGATAAACCCTAGAGGCTCAGTGGAGACAAGCTGAGAGTTAAAGATTCCAGGGGAACCAACTTAGTGGTAGAAACAGTTAAAAAAAGAAGTATAACCACTACACTAGCAAAGGAGAGAAAATAGAATCATATAAAATGCTCACTTAAGACAAAATGGAACAAAAAACAAGGGTAATAAATAGAAAAGAGTAAGAGATATGATAGATATTGATCCAACTATGTAAAAATCACTTTGAACGCCAGTCATCTACATGTACCAGTTAAAAGACACAGATTGTCAGACTGGGTCAAAAAATAAGAACCAACTATATTTTGTGTATAAGAAACCCACTTTAAATATAAAGACACATACAGGATAAAGATAAATGGAACGAGGAGAATATACCATGCTAGCACTAAGAAAGCATCAGTAGCTGAGTATATTAATTTCAGACAGAGCAGACATGAACAGATTCAGGAGGCAGAAAATCAGTGAGGACATAGTTAAACTCAACAATACCATTCGTCAACTCTGTATCATTATATCTGTAGACTTTGACAGGTGAATTCACATTCTTCTCAAGCTCACATGAAGCATTCAGCAAAATAGGCCACATTCTGGACCATAAAAAAACCTGGATACATTTAAAAGAATAGAACTAATAAATGTCTGCTCTGAGACCACAGTGAAATTAAGCTAGAAGTCAATAACAGAAAGGTAACTGGAAAATCCCAAAATATGTAAAGATGATATAAAACACTTGTAAATAGCACATGGCTCAAAGAAAAACCATCAAGAGAAATGTTTAAATACTTTAAATGAAAAAAAAATCAATATTTTTGGGATATGGTAAAACAGTGCTTAAAGGGAAATGTAGAGCATTGAATAAATACTGATTTTTTTTGTTCTTTCCTAAATATTCATCCTAGTAAACTTGAAGAAGAAAAAAACAGCAAATCAAATCCAAAATAAGAAGGAGAAAACTAATAAGAATTAGAACAGAAGTCAATGAAATTGAAATCAGAAAATCAGTGAAATGAAAACCTATTTTTTGAAAAGATCAATAAAGTTGATAAGCTTTATCTAGGCTAAATGAGAAAAAAAGAGAAAGAGAACACAAGTTACTAATATCAGAAATGAAAGAGACATCATTGCAGATCCTATGATATTAAAAAGATAAAGCAGTACTCTCCACAATTCCGTGCCCACAAATTTGATGACTTAAATGAAATTGGACCAATTCATTGAATGAAACAAGCTGTCAGAAC
The DNA here is from genome assembly GCA_004026665.1 of Murina feae. NCBI lineage: Eukaryota > Metazoa > Chordata > Mammalia > Chiroptera > Vespertilionidae > Murina > Murina feae. Next base: position 20,715 of record PVJC01020150.1, read on the forward strand.
TTATAAGAAATAGACCTATAGCTGTTAAAAAATCAAATCAATGATTAATCTTCTAAAAGCAGAAAGCACCAGACCCAGATGGATTCACTGGTGAATTCTGCCAACATTTAAGAAAGACATTATATCAATTTCCTACAATCTTGTTCAGACAATAGAAGCAGAAGAAATCTTCCTAACTCATTGTATGAGACCAACACTTCCCTGTTACCAAAACCAGACAAAGACATTACAAGAAAAGAAAATTACAGACCAATATCTCTCATGCACATAGATGTAAAAACCCTCAACAAAGTATTAGGATATTGAATCCAACAATGTATAAAAATAATTACATGCCATGACCAAGTGAAATTTATCCCAGGTTTTTAAGGCTGGTTCAACATTAAAAATTCAATTAATGTAATCCATCAAATTTTAAAAAAGAAAAATCACATGGTCCTATGAATAGATCCCAAAAAAAAGCATTTAACAAAATCTATGACCTATTTTTAATTTTTAAACAAAACAAAAACACATTCAGTACACTAAGAATTGAGGGCAACTTCATAAAGAATATCCAAAAAAACCCTGCAACTAACCTCATATTTAATGATGAGAAACTCAGCTTTCCCACTATAACCAGGAGCAAGGCAAGGATATCTCCTTTCATCACTGCTTTTCAACATTATACTGAAATTCTAGCTAATGCAAAGGACAAGAAAAGGAAATAAAAGGTACACTGACAGGGAAGGAAGAAATAAAACTGTCTTTGTTCACAGATGACATGATTGTCTATGTAGAAAATCTGAATTAACAAAAACTTCAGCTAATAAGCAACTATAGCAAGGTTGCAGGATATAAAGTTAATATACAACAATCAATCATTTTCACACATACCAACAGGTGGAACTTGAAATTTAAAACACAGTACTGCTTTTCTTTTTGGCCAGAATTGCCATCTTCCAGTAATTGGCCAAAATGACTAACACAAAGGAAGGAGGAGAGGCACCCTCTATCTATTCTCTAGGCTTTTTAGAAAATGTGGGGTTGTTCCTTTGGCCACCCACATACGTACGAATCTACAAGAAGGGCGATTTTGTAGATGACAAGGGAGTGGGCATGCTCAAAAAGGCATGCACTGCAAAACCAGAGGAGTCTACAGTGTCACCCAGCATGCAGTGGGCATCATGTAAACAACACGTGAAGGGCAGTTTCTTGCCGAGAGAATTAATGTGCGTTTTGAGCATATTAAGCACTCTAAGAACCGAGATAGCTTCCTGAAATGTATGAAGGAAAATGGTCAGATCAAGAAGAAATCCAAAGAGAAAGGTAGCTGGATTCAGCTGACGCACCAGCCTGTGCTGCCCATGCCCAGAGAAGCTCACTTTGTGAGAATGGAAAGGGGCCTGAACGGCTGAACTCATCCCTCCGAATTCATGGTATAATAAGTGTGAAAAAGGACCTCAGGAAAAGGAGACTTATGTAATACTTTAAACAATAAAGAATTTAAATTTTAAAAAAAAGGAATTAGAAAAAAAGGACCTTGGTGTTGAGAAAAATGTTTCTCTTAATTGAGTAGGAGTGTGGTATCGCCTCCCCCAAAAAATATTTAAAGAAACTTTGTGTCTTTAAAAGAATAAATAAAAAATAAAACACAATACTATTTATATTAGCAACCTAAAAATGAAATATTTAGACATAAATCTAATAAAATGTGTAAAGATCTATATGTGGAAAAACCACAAAACTGATTAATGAAATCAAATAAGAATTAAATAAAAGGAGAGATTTTTTTCATGTTCAAGGATAGGAAGACTCACTATTGTCAAGATGTTGAGTCTTCCCATCTTGGGGATGTTGATAATGAAGGAGTACAGAGTTTATGTGGAAATCTCTGCACCTTCCCTTCAGTTTTGTTGTGAACCTTAAATTGCTCTAAAGGAATGAGGTCTAAGTTACAAGTTTTTTTTAAAACTTATAAAGTTTTATAAGAGAAGCTATAGCATCTCTCCAAAAAGTCAGTGTGTGGCTGCCAAGGGCCTGAGTGATGACAGCAGGTTTAGGGGAAAGGACGGAGCAGCTGAGTGGGTCTGAAGCTCATGTCCCAATTGACCTCCTGCTGGTGACATGACTTAGTGCCGGTTTCTTCATCAGTAAGATGGGAGTGACAATACCTAGTTTGCAGGGTGGATGTGAGAACTAGTGATTAGCCATATGTGTGATCCCACAGTATGGGACTCAAAACTGGTGGCTGATCGTAGTGGTGGAGCTGGCAGTGAAAATGAAAAGAAAGGGGAAAAAAGGAAGAGAAAAAACTTGATTTTTGTGTCCACTTCTTGTGATTTTTGAGTACTTGTAAAAAATTAATAAATCAAATGCCTATTAGATGGCTACACCAGAAAATAACAAGTATTGGCGAGGATGTGGAGTTAGTGGAATGTAAAATGGCACAACTTCTATGGAAAACAGTCTGAAGGTTCCTGAAAAAATAAAAAATAGAACTACCTTATGATCTAACAATACTGATCTGGTGATTTAATCAAAAGAAATGAGAGCAGGGTTTCAAAGAGATACTTGCACATTCGTGTTCATTGCAACATTATTCACAACAGCCAAGAGGTGGAAGCAAACAACAATCAAGGCTTAGCTACAACAAGACTGTGCACAAAGCCAACAAAGCAGTGCACCAAGAGTATCCACCTCAGGTAATTGAGGAGACTGAGCCACTAGTCCCTATAGGACTCCTAGCACAGAAAGCCACTCTATCAACGCAGGGAAGCAGCCAAAATGCGGAGACAAAGAAACAGATTACAAATGACAGAAACAGAGGCAAGCAAATGATTGGATATAGAGTTCAAAACCACGGTTATAAGGTTTTTCAAGAATTTTCTACAGACCGCTGATAAATTTAGTGAGACCCTTGAGGATATGAAAAGACCAGCTAGAAAGTAAGCATACACTGACTGAAATAAAGAATAATATACAGAGATCCAACAGCAGACTAGATCACAAGAATCAAGTCAAAGATTTGAAATACGAAGAAGCAAAAAACACCCAACTGGAAAAGCAAAAAGAATCCAAAAATATGAAGATAGTGTAAGGAGCCTCTGGGACAACTTCAAGCGTACCAACATCAGAATTATAGGGGTGCCAGAAGAAGAGAGAGAGCAAGATATTAAAAACCTATTTGAAGAAATAATGACAGAAAACTTCCCCTACCTGGTGAAAGAAATGGACTTACAAGTTCAGGAAGTGCAGAGAACCCCAAACAAAAGGAATCCAAGGAGGACCACACCAAGACACATCATAATTAAAATGCCAAGGGCACAAGACAAAGAGAGAATCTTAAAAGCAGCAAGAGAAAAGCAGTCAGTTACCTACAAGGGAGTACCCATATGACTTTCAGCTGATTTCTCAACAGAAACTTTGCAGGCCAGAAGGTAATGACAGGAAATATTCAAAGATTTTTGAATTTTAAAGAACCTACAACCAAGATTACTTTACCCAGCAAAGCTATCATTCAGAATTGAAGGTCAGATAAAGAGCTTCACAGATAAGAAAAAGCTAAAGGAGTTCATCACCACCCAACCAGTATTATATGAAATGCTGAAAGGTGTCCTTTGAGAAGAGGAAGAAGAAAAAGTAGATAAAAATTAAAAACAACAAATACATATATATCAACAAGTGAACCTAAAAATCAAGTGAATAAAAAATCTGTTAAACAGAATAAACTGGTGAATAGAATAGAATCAGGGGCATAGAAAGGGAGTGGACTGACAATTCTCAGGGGGAAAGAGGTATTGGGGGTGCGGGAAGAGACTGGACAAAAATTGTACACCTGTGGATGAGGACAGTGGGGGGGGGGGTAAGGGCAGAAGGTGGGGTGGGAACTGGGAGGACGGGAGCTATGGGGAAAAAAAAGAGGAACAACTATAATAATCTGAACAATAAAGATTTTTTTAAAAAATTTAAAAAAAGAGGTGGAAGCAACACAAATGTCCATCAATGGCTGAGTGGATAAAGAAGGTGTGGTATACGCATACAGTGCAATATTCAGCCTTGAAAAGGAAAGACATTGTAGCTCATGTTAACAGTGTGGATGAATCTTGGGGACATCATGCTACATGAAATAAGTCAGTCTCAAAAGACAGATACTGTGTAATTCCCCTTACACAGGGACCTAGAGTAGTCAAATTCACAGAAACAAAGTGAAATGGTGGCTACCAGGGACTGGGAGCAAAGGGCAAAATAGTTGTTATTGTTTAATGACTACACAGTTTTAGGTTGCAGGATGCAAAAGTTCTGAGCATGTTTCACAACAATGTGCATATATTTGACACTACTGAACTGTACACTTAAAAATTGCTAAAATGGCAAATTTTCTGTTAATTTTTTACCACGACAAAAAAAAATTAGATAAATCACTTTGATCACCACGGGATTATGCACAGGCAAGCCGTGTAAGCACAGTTAGCAGGGCTTCCCCAAAACTGAGGAGTCCCTGCGTGTTGTGTACAGTGCCATTTGTCTGTACAGTGTTTGTAGAATTCATCTAGTCTTTTCTCTCTCCCAGTAATGCCATTGGTCCTCTGGTAGCGTTGTGGCTGATTTACGAACAGGGTGGAGTCCTGCAGGAAGCACCTACTCCCATCTGGCTGCTGTTTTACGGAGGAGTTGGAATTTGCACGGGGCTCTGGGTTTGGGGAAGAAGAGTGATCCAGACCATGGGGAAAGACCTCACGCCAATCACGCCATCCAGGTAAGCCCGGGTGCAGGCCGGGTCCACAGGGCTGGTCCTTTGAGGCCCAAGCAAGAGTTGACATCCTCTTGTGCTGCTTTTATGCCCTGAACCCCTCAGCTCAGCCAGTCTGCTGGCGGTCGCAGTGAGCAGGGGGCAGAGGGTAAGCAAATCCCACCTTTGCTGGCCTCCTATTAACACCCTCCCTCATGCATTCTTGGACTCCCATCCCCGTGGCACTGAGATGAGGGAGAGAAAACGAGGGTGGAAAGACAGAAGGAAGGAGAGGCTGAAACAGAACCCCCCAGGAGCCCCCATTTTCTCCCACTGGTGGTCTCACCCAGCATGAGCTCTGGAGAGCAAGTGGGGGGGGGAGGATGCAAACCACACCCATGGCCCAGGGCCTGCCTTTCCCCAAAGTCTCCGCCACACCAGCTCCACCCAGTGGACAAAGCAGCCCTCACCTGCCACCTCCGGAGGTTGCTCTGTGCTTCCTTCCCCTCACAACTCTGCCCTGGAGGTGGGGCCCGAGATTCGTGGTTTTCTCTGAAGTCCTGTTGTCCTTTTCACTCATCTTTACTAGATTAGGGAATGTTAGAAGGATACAACTAAAACTTGGAACTTCCTATTGTAAGAAATCTTTTCCTTCTTGAAATTAATTTTAATGATTCTTCTATAAGATTGACTTCAAGAAAAATTAATCATCTGAGAAAAAAATACACCTTTTTTTTGTAATAAGTACACATTTTTTAAACGCGAGCACCGTTTTCCCTACACCACTTTAGAAATGAGTAAGCGACCGTGTTTTACACAGCAGGAATTTCTGTCCCAGTTACTCCAGTGCGTGGGTTTTGAAAACCCGACAGAAACACAAGGCTCTCCGGGGCTGTGAACAATGTAAGCGGAGCCTTGGTGTGAATCGCTGCCATTATACAGCAGTTTCTAGTTCTATTGATGTCATCTGGCCCAGTCAGGAGTCGGCAGTCAATTCAGAGAATGTCCTGATGCGACTTTGGCACCCCTGGGGTGTCCGTGAGGCCCGTACAAAGGGCGCCTGTGATGCGTCTCCTGTCTCCCTCCCACAGCGGCTTCACCATTGAACTGGCCTCAGCGTTCACGGTGGTGATCGCCTCCAACGTGGGGCTTCCAGTCAGCACGACTCACTGCAAGGTAGGCCCCCCGCCAGCGCCTCCTTCCTTCCCTCCATCGTCACCCAGTGAATCGGAGAAAAGCTGGTTGCGCTTTGTACATGGATGTTTGTGGAAAGCCATCTGCGGGTTTGCTGGGTGTGCGTTGTTGGATGTGGGGCAGTTGCTTTTCTCAGACTGTCCCTCTCAGCCTTTCCCGCTCTGCAGTGGGACATCTTCGGGTGCGCACCTCGCTTTTTCAGTGCATGCCTGGCGAGAGCCTTCCCGCCTCAACGTGTGCTTCACACTTGCCATGTGTCCTGTCTCTCTCATTGTTTCCACAGTGATTTTGCATTGAAGTCATGTGTGCGCTAACCATATTCCTAGGCTCAAATGGGGGCAGGCCACTCAGTGCCAACCCATTGCAGGGGACTGGGAGTGGACAGTGGAACTAGAGATAAGCAGAAATCATCTCAATGGAATTGTAAGACACGGTTGTTTCAGTTCTTTTCCCTTATCCGATGGTCGAAGTGACTTTAGAATAAATTCCAGAGGAGGGGTGATGCTTACTTACTGCTCACAGCCAGGGCTGTAAAACTCAGGGCTGCGTGTGAGGGAATTCCTTGCTTTAGGACTGGAATGTTGGGGCTGTGAGGAACCTTAAAGACCAGTGAAGAGAAGACGGGCTCCGTGAGTTTCAGGGAGTTATCTGAGGTCACTCCAGTTGCAGCCAGACTGGAACCCAGGTCTGATACCCCAGGTCTGGGAAATTCTCAAGACATCATCAGTGGGCCTCCTGCTGACAAAAGTATTTCCTGACTTCAACAAAGCCAAGTCTTCTCCGGATTTTTTCGTAGGTTCATTTGCTTGCATCATTTAAGAAAATGTCATTCATACCTGCTGGGTGTGAGGTACCGGTTTAGGCACCAGCAAACGACCTGGCCTTCTACGTTCATACACAAGCCAATGTGTTTATAAACAAATGCAAATGACTGAGTGATTTAACTGTCAAGGCCAGGCAGCTTTTCTGGGAGTCTTCTGAGTGGGCCAGCTGGTAAGGCTAGCTCTGCCCCATGGAAAGTGAGCCTTATGGGAGAGGGTTGTTTATTTTCTTGTTCCTTCTTTTGCTACAAAATAACTTTCAGGTTCCACACATTTTCATTGTAAAAGTTATTTCCACTTACTGAGCATATATAGAGTGTCAGGCCCTGTGTTTAGTGCTCTGTACTATGTGCAAAGTATGTCATTTAATTCCCACAGCAATCCTTGGAAGTTGGCACTGGTATTCCCAGTCCTATATAATAAAAGGCTAATATGCAAATTGTCTCCACCAGGGGGTGGGGCTGGCTGGCCAACCACCTGCAGCGCCCCCCCCCCCCCCACTGGACCCCACCCGTGCATGTACTGGGCCTCTAGTTTATAGATAAGAACACAGGTTTCCAGAGTTAAGTCACTTTCCTAAGATCATATAGTTAATGTGATAAAACCATTCAGAACTTCACCTCATGCTCCGGACCTCCTAAGCATACTCATAATAATCAGAATCATGGTAACCAACCATAACCCAGGTGTGTGGGGCGAGCGCTCTCTGCTGGGCACTGCTTTAAGTGCACTATGAATAATTAACTTTAATCTTCCCGCCTTAAACCTTTGAGGGCAGTGCCAATGTCACCCCGTTTTACCCATGAGGACGCTGACGCATAGAAAGGTTAATTCACTTGTCCAGTAGGGTGACAAAACTAGCGAGTGGCCCTTGAGGTCCAGCCTGGGCAGTGTGGTCCAGAGCCTGCCCTTCAGTACGCTGCCCTCGCCTCTCAAGTCCAAAGGAGGAAGGCAGGTAAAGGAGGGTAGTGAGTGACCTCCCGCTGTTCTCCTAGCATGGTTATTTAAAAATTACAAAAGAGCACCTGTTCACTGAAATTTGTCACACAATACTGAATGAAAAGGGATCATCTGCCCCTTACTCCACCTCAGCTTCAGCTCACTGCTGTGTGGGAGCCTAGAGGAAGTGATGTTACTAAATATATTCCTTCCACGGGAAGTAAGGTTTGAACGTTTCTGTAGGCATAAATAGTCTTTTGGGCTACTTGGGAATAAACATTACGCTGTCTTTTTAATTATTAACCCTGCACTTGAGCAAGCCTAGTGAAGGCCAGCTTTTTTCACACCAGTTGAAAGATCTCTGGAAAACAACAGCACAAGTTTGGTTTTTCTAGGTTGTTATTGTTACTTACCGAAGTAACAATAAGCTAACTTGTGCTGAGTATATGTAGTGAGACTACTAATCTTGCTAATTTAACACTAAATTCTTTAATACATGTGTGAAACAGATGAAAAGTATACAATGCCTATAAAAGCCATATTCTTAAATGTCATTCCCTCAGTATTTGTATCTATACAATAATAAGGAAGTGCGACTAAGGGATTTATATCCAGTTGTACAGGGCCTTCGTGAATACACGTGTATGTGAATGGATAGCCGTACAGATCACACGTGAGGTGTTGTTTCCTTCGAGCTGTTGGTTAGTGTTAGCATAGCTTGTTGGCACCTAAAACAAGTGTCCTTAACATGGGGCCACGGTGATGCCCTTTATCAACTAGGCAGACAGAGCCCAACTGGAGTCTAGTCCGTTTGTCCAGTGTCACTGATCATGGACTGTGGACAAAGCCCAGATCACGGTACTGCAGTGGCTGAAGGCAGAGTCCTGGCTCTCAGGAACCTCAGTGGTGTGGACAGAGATGCTCTGTGCCGTCCGCATAGTAAGTGCTAAGAAGAGTTCACAGTTGCCTGCCAGCCCCATGGCACTTACTCCGTGACACCACGTTTTTTTCTGCTTGCAAGTCCCCGAATGGGCAATGTGGGATGAAATATGAGAGACGTGGGGTGGCTTTAAGAATGAGGCCCAGT